>RJWM01046365.1:0-12371 GCA_004363535.1 Dasyprocta punctata
CTCTCATTCCTATTATAAATGCAGAGAAGGGTCCCTTGGATATCTGGGCAGGGCTAGGCGCCAAGTTACTGTTGCTTATTTCTAAGAGAAATTCACCATTGGAAACAAAAATCCTTCCAGGTTTGAGAGAGTTGCTGCTGGAGGACAACTTGCTCACCCGTCTCCCAGAGGATTTGGACAGCCTAGAGAACCTTAAGGTTCTCACTCTGATGAATAACCCCATGGAAGTCCCCCCAATAGAAGTATGTGCAGAAGGCAATGAGGCCATATGGAGATACCTGAAGGAGAGCAGAAGTGAGAGAATAAGGGCAACAAAGGTGAAGTCAGCATGCATCCTGTAACTATTCACAGCTGCTTTGGAGGGGGCCTAGTTTTAAATGCATTAGGTTCTTCTACGGGGTGGCTCTTTACAACTTTTTTTTTTTTTTTGCGACACCGGGTATTGAACTCACAACCTCACGCCTGCCAGGGCAGGCGCTTAAGGCACTGAGCCAAACTCCCGGCCCTGGTTTTTTGAGGCAGGGTCGCACTATATAGCTCAGGCCGGCCTTGCACTCGCGTTGTAGCCCAAGCCAGCCTCGAACTCACAACGCTCCGCCTACCTCAGCCTCCCGAGTGCTGGGATTAAAGGCGTGCGCCACCACGCCCGGCTTCTTTACAACTTTTTACACATCTGCAGCTTGTCCTTCCCAAGGGGATAGTTAATCTTACAACCCCAGGAATCGGGGAGGGAATTTTAAAATTTTGACCCTAGGATTTTATCCTCTATGTCTCTTATTTCTTTGTCAAGTAAGAAACCAACAAACAGGCAAAACAAAACAAACAAAAAACTAAAACTTCAAATTTTATGACAATCTAAAATTCTTAGACTATTTCACTAGTGTGAAAACACTTCTCTTAACAAAAGCATAAGAGAAGGTTGAAAATTAGAAATGAAAGCGTCTATTTATAGATCAGAAGTCTAGAGACCACTAACTAGGACCAGAGTGTAAGAGCTTTGCAATTCAGCTCTAGTCCACTGATGCCACGAGATGCCCCAGGCTCAGTCTTGAATCATTAGTTTTCTCAGTATCACCGTGAACACTTGAATTGTCATTTTTCTTGGTGTTTCTGAGTCCAGGGCATGGTGCCACAGTAAGACTTGGGGTGAGGGTTGTGAGGTTTGTCTGTCCTGTGTGAATGCCAGGGGGCCAGTTGCGAAGTTGCAGCTTAGGGAGGGGCACGTGTGAAAGTTGGAGCTCAGGAAACGGATCGCCTTCAAACTGTCCTGGCCTGAACACCTTCAGAAAGGCTTAGGGGACTAGGACCTCCCTCACACACTATCGACTACAAAAAGCCCTGTAAATTTCCAAAACGCCTCTAGAGGGCACTGTTCCCTGAGGAATCACCAATCATTGCTCTATTTTCCGGGGTTCGTCTTTTCCCTTACGGCTTTAGTCACAAACCTGATCCTAGGTGTTCTTTCAAGTACCGAGCTTGCCTTGCCTCAGAACCTTGCCTCCACCAGAGGTGTTTCCCTCAGATACAGTCAAGATTCTGGCCCTCACTTCGTTCCATTCTGCTCAAACGTCCTCTTACTAGGGAGCCCTTCCTCTACCTACCTTATATAAGACAGCAACCACCTAGCCATTTAATCAGCAAATATTGAGTTTATTGAGTTATTATTGAGTTTCAGCTATATCCCAGGCACTGGAGATATTAGTGAGAAAAACAAAAGCAAGTATTTCTGTCTTCATGTTGTTTAAAATCTAGTGGGAGGAGAACACAAACATGAATATCGAAACACAAAATTACACAGCGTTACGAAGTGATAAGTGCTACAGAGGAACAAAGAGCTCAGTTAAAGGGAACTGAGATTGTCAGTGGACAGGGGAGGTGTCGATTCACATGAGAGGGTCAGGGTGGGTCACCCTGCAAAGATGACTGTCTTGGTCAGCTTGGCCTGCCATAAACAAATGCCATGCAATGTGTGGCCTAAAGAACAGAAACTTATTTTCTTATAGTTTTGGAGGCTAGAAGGCTGAGATCAGGGTTCCAACTTGGTCACATTCTTCTGGTGAGGGCCTTCACCCTGGATTTGGGTTAACTGCCTTCTCACTGTGTCCTCATGGGGGTGGGAGGAAACAAGTTCTCTGGTGTCTCTTATGAGGGGGATAATAATATCCTCAGCACCCCAACTTCATGACCTCACCTAAGCCTAATTATCTCCCCAAGGCTGCATCTCCAAATACCATCACACTGGAGGTGAGGGCTTCAACACAGGAAGCTGGGAGGGACATAGTTCAGACCATAGAATGGCAACTGAGTAAACACTAGGAGGGGTGAGCTCTCTGAACACTGGAAAGGGGGCTTGAGGCAGAGAAAGCAGGGAGTGGAGAAGCTCTGAGGAGTGGTCCAGTGTACCTGAGCAGGAAGAAGACTTACATGGCTGCAGCGGGGTGAGCGAGGGGGAGAGTGGTTATGGGATCCAAAAGGGCAGAGGGAAGAGCGGATCTGATAGAGCTTTAATTCACTGTGAGGACTTCAGCTTTAATTCTGAGAGAAATGGGAGGCCACTGGGAAGTTCTAAGTAGAGTCTACTACTAGAGGAGAAGGTTCCCAAAGTGATCAGAAGGAACAGAATCCAGGGAACATATGGGAAGCTCGTTTTAGGTAGGGGCCCAGACTGGCTGATTGAGAAATATAGAAAACAGGGTTTGGAGTTCTAATCACATTGCATTCTCTACATCTTTAAGACACCATACTAGAAAAAAAAAAAAACATCTAGTTTATCATTGCATTGGCTTGTTTTCTGTTGCTATAACAGAATATCTGAGACTGAGTGACTCAGAGACTAAAGGTTTACTTTGGCTCATGGTTCTCAAGGCTGGATGATCTAAGGGCTTAGCAATGGTGTCTGGCAAGGGTGTCGTGACATGATAGAAGGTAAAAGGGCAAATGAACAAGTGCAAAAAAGAGAGACCAAGGACTTTATATCAACTGGCTTTTGCTAGAATTAATCTAGACCCAAGAGGGCAAGGACACTCTCCTGAGAGAATAACCTGTTCTCATGAGAGCAGCATTCAACCCTCATGACCCTAGTACCTGTTAAAGTTTCCATCACTACTCAACACCATCACACTGGGAATCGAGTTTCAACATGAATTTCAGAGGGGACAAACCATATTCAAACCACAACAGTCAGGATATCAGAGGGTGCTGAGTCTGAGTTTATCTTGTTTTCAGATTCAGGCATGGTGGCGTGGAATCATGGTACGGAAAGGATTGGGAAAATTTGAAGAACTACAAAAAGCACGAAAGAAAGGAAAGACCTCTCCAAAAGATAAGAAAGGAAATAAGGACGCTAAGAAAAAACCTGGAAAGGGAAATAAGAAATAATTCTATAAATTAATGAGGTGAAGCAATAACCCCTAATAGAGTAAGAAGGCAAAATGTCTAGGAATTAGATGCCTTCCACACTAAAACTATTCACAGAATTATGGTATTTTAATTTTTTTGTTTTTATTTTTTATTAGTATGTGTTTGTGTTATATAATGTTTACATTCCTTGTGGGGAGTTGGCACTTGTACATAACACATTTCAATTCTTTTTCTCAACCCTTTTCCTTCCCTTCTCCCCCTCCATCTCTTGCTCCCCTTCCCATTTGAACAAAATCTATCTTCCTACTTCCTACTATCTGTATTTTATTTTGATCTTTATTTATAATTTGAATTTCTCGTGTAAGAGAAACAATGTTATTTAAACTTGTGTGTTTGATTTATTTCACTTAACATTATGGTCTCAAGGTGCACCATTTATCCTTATTTATAGCAGAGTAGTACAACCTTGTATATACATATCACATTTTCTTTATCCAGTGATTTGTTGATGGACATATAGATGGCTTCCAAGAGTTAGTGGTTATGAATTGGGCTGCTATAAACGTGGGTATGCATATATCAGTGTAATAAAGGTGCTAACCCTCTTGGGAAGACACTGTGCCTAGAAGAGGAATAGCTGGGTAAAACAGAATTGCTAGTTATGTTATTTTTAATAATAAAAGATTCTTACTTTTATTAAAATATTTATGAATAAAATTATTGAAACCTGGAAATTCAAAATAATATGAGAGAGTAGTAAGGGAGGGAAGTACAAATGAATAAGATTGTTCACAAATTGGCAATTGTAGAGGAAGGTGATGGGTTTATGTGGGTTAATTATGCTGTTCTGCCTACTTTACAATTTATTTTGAAAAAAATTATAAATATACAAAAAGTTCCTGATGTAGTCAGGGTTCGTAAGGGAATAGATTTAATAAAGAACAGATAATTTTATAGGATTATTTTATAAGATTCACCCAAAAAGTCAAATGCAGAAAAGTGCAAGAGATCTGTCCACACACTAGAGACCCAAAGAATCCAACTGAGGTCTTGGATCCCATGGCAATGTCCTGCATGAGTCCAGCTGAAGACCTAGAGCCCATGGAAGTTCCTTCCATGAATCCAGCTGGAGGCCTAGACCCCACAACAACATCTCATTCAAGTCTGTATCAAGGATCTGCACTGGGAAGGCCCACAGGTCAGTGGTGGATGCTAGAAAGCCTGCACCAGCAGGATGAAGGATCTGTGCCAGCAGGCTGAGGGATCTGCACTGGAACCAGGAAATGATGCTGCTCAAGGTAAGGACCAAAGCTTCCCCCAAAGAGAATCACAGCCATCCTCAGTGACATTGAGGACCTGAGCTCCTCTGACAATGAGAACAGTGCAGTTCTTTCACGAAAACCAGGGTAATAAGCGTCGCCAGGGGAATCAATAGCACACCATCTTCCCCTCCTGTTCTGCTTTTATGCTGTTGGCAACAATCCTCAGGTGGGCCTTCCACACCCAGAACCATGCTGATACAGTTCAGCTGGATGTTACAAGTTCACCATTAATCTACCACATTAACTGTGGTTAATCCACCACAGTTCCTAAGAAGTAATACAGCTCAGCCCAAGCACCCTACACCCTCGATAAGTGGTGGTTTCTTAAATAATTGTAGTACAGTAATAAAACCAGAAAACTGACAGTGATATAATAAACAAGGTACTCAGATTTGATCAGTTACACAAGCACTTGTTTGTGCACACACACACACAGACACACACACACTGTGTGTGTGTATTTCAATGCAACTTATTCCTTTGTGGTCATATCTACCACTACCCATGCCCAATGCTTAACCTATTTTTCGTCTCTACAGTGCAAGAATCTCATATAAATGAAATCATACAGTATGTGATTAGGATTGGCTTTTTTCTACTTAGCATAATTCACTGTAGTTTATTCCAAATTGTTGCAGACCCATAGTTTATTATTCTTTGCTTCTGAGTTCATTGCATAGTCCCATAGTTTGTTTAAGCATTCACTCATTGAAGGACATGGGGTTGTTTCCAGTTTTTGGCTGTTGCAGATAAAACTGCTATGAATAGCTGGGCATGGTGGCACACGCCTTTAATCCTAGCACACAGAAGGCTGAGGTAGGAGGAGTGTTGTGAGTTCGAGGCCGGCTTGGGCTACAACGTGAGCGCAAGGCCAGCCAGAGCTATATAGTGCGAGCCTGCCTCAAAAAACTAGGGCGTGGAGTTTGGCTCAGTGGCTTAAGTGCCTGTCTGGCAGGTGTGAGGTTGTGAGTTTGATCCCCAGTGCCACAAAACAAACAAACAAGCAAAAAACTGCTATGAACATTCATCCGTAGGTCTTTGCATAAGCATAGAAGTTTATGGAATTCATGGAAATTCCCAGAGAAAAGAATACTAGCCACATTAACTAAAATGATCATTTCTACAGCCTTCAAAGACATGTCATTCTGATGACTTTTTACTTCCTGATAACTTTCTTTTGGAGTAGTACTGATTTTAAATTTACATGTCTTTTAAGCAATGATGGCAATCCTGAGAAAGACAAAACACAACTTGCTTTGATGGTATCAAGCACACATCTCTGCCATAAAAACACTTTTTTAGAGTAAATGAAAACCAAAGTCACATAAGCTTTCATTAATGAACTAATAATAAGAAATATCCCAAAGTAATATATTAGTAATTTGTTCTAACTATAAAAGACTATTTCCATTGGATGAGGTTTTGATGATGTGTTTTGTATTTTTGGCTACTTTTTAGTAAGCTTTATATATTAGTGGCCATTGTTAGTATTGATAGTTTATATCTGAGATGCAAATGCAGTAGAAACCTGGTGTGATGGTGCATACCTGGAATCTCAGGACTCAGGATGCTGAGGCAGAAGGGTCACTGTAAGTCTGAGGCCAGCCTGGGCTACATAATGAACTCAAGCACAGCCTGAACTACACAACAAGACCCTGTCTCAATCAATCGATCAATTAATCAATCGATCAGTTGATCGATCGATCGATTAATAGATAGATGCAATAGAACAGGGGTTGGAGATTTAGCTTACTGGCATAGCAAATGTAAGGCTGATACTGAGCTCAGTTAAGTCTTTGAGGAACCAGGGGTTTTGGCAGAAGACAGCCCATCCTGCATTATTGATGCTGTCATTATTGTTCAGGTCCAGTTTTTGCTAGATGATCTATCCCTATGACTGATGCTGGAAAATAAGTGCTACTTTCTACTTGGACTGTTTCTTATTTCCAACAACACAGACTCTATAGGATTATAATGACAAGATTAGTAATTAGTAAAGTGTTGGTTTTAGCTAACAGCTTTATTCAAGGTATGTGAAATGAAAATTTCTTCTCATCTCATATACAGCTTGAAAATAGATTGTTTTCTCTTTCCGAATCCCTACCCAAAGAATTTCATTTTTGTCAAGGTCCTGCTCTCCGAAACACAAGCCATTGCTCCCCTGGAGCCATGGCTGTCCTGTAGACTTTCTCTTAACTTCATGCATGGAGGGACAGCTCATTGGCTGTAATCTGGAACCATCTGTAAGTAGTCTTCTTGCTGTCTAATACTGTTCAGTTATTCATTGATCATTCTTTCTGTCATTCTTCAACAAATACTTATTTACCTGAGTACTTTCCATTTGTAAACATATCTGGATAATTTCTAATTCATATGAAAGACCCTTAATACACAGGAAAGCGCCCCCTTTGAATCACACATATCAAAGTGTATGCTAAAATTGTAGTTAGCCAAGTGTGGTGGTGTACACCTGTAATCCCAGCACTTAGAAGGCTGAGGCAAGAGGATCACCACAAGTTCAAAGGCAGCCTGAGCTACATAATGAGCTCAAGGCGAGCCTGAAATACATAGTGAGACCCTGTCCTTCCCCAAAAGGCAATATAAAAGTGGCAAGTGACCTGAGCATAGTGCTGCACGCCTAAAATTTCAGATACTCAGGATACTGAAGTAGGAGGATCACGAGTTCCATGCCAGCCTGGGCAACTTAGTAAGACCCTGTCTCAAAATATAAAAATGGGATGAGGATGTAGCTCATTGATGAAGTTCCCCTGGGTTTAATTCCTGAAACCTCAAAATATAAAATAAAAATAAGAAATTGTCAGTGACTAAAACCATAAATAGTAATACTGTTACAGACTAAAAACTGAAAGAAGGAAAAATATCTCTGGTAAAATTTATTTATTTACTTATTTGTTTGTTTATTTAAGAGTAGGAGGTATTTATTGAGAGAAGATAGATTCTGTCTGAGAGAGACAGGAGGGGGCCTGGAAAGTGGGTTGCCTGCCAACCCCACCTCTCCAGTGTTTTATTGAGCAAAGTCATGAGGTGAGGCAGGTTCAAGGTGGACCAAAACTATAGTCAACTAATAAGATTACAACTAATCACTTAGGTAATATTGGTCCAATGGGAAGTCACAAGGTAGGTATGAGGTGGAGCAAAACTCTGGTCAACCAATAGGATTACAGCAAGTATAGTTACTTAGGTAATATTGATTAATTGGGTAGAAAATGGCAAAGCAAGTCATGTAGCAAGTGTACATAAAATTAAAAAGGATTTTCCAGGAAGGAATGGGTTAGGAAGGTTTTGGTCCCCCACCCAAGGTGATTGACAACTATTTAGAGCATAAATCACTGCTGTTCATCTCTAAGGGAAGTATATAGATGTAGCTATTTCTCTTTTTCCTGAAGCCTGGCCTTCAGTGAGTGTGCCTCTGGCCACAACTGCCTTCTGTGCTAAGGGCCCAGCCGTGTCTGCCTGTAATATTTATCACTAACTTAGCTGTTTACAGAACCCCACCCCTTTGCAGAGCCATCCCTAATTGTGGTTAGGGGAGAAAGGACGTAGTTTCCATCTACCTGCTTCAAACTGAGAAGAGTCAGTGTAGGGGAGACCACAGTCAGGGGCCTTGTCCAGAGAGCAAATTAATGGCGCTCAGCTAGAAGTCATAGTGCGGTTTAACAGTTATGAACTCTCTTTACAGGGTCAATTTTGTGGATCCCAGTAAAAAGATTTGTTCATTCCATCTGTGTGATCAGATGGAGTTTGGCAGGCTTTAGGCCATAATAAAATTTTCCAAGAAATTAGAGCATGTATAATCAAAAGAATGAGCACTGGGATGGAAAGGCAGGTTGGGGAAAGAGCCAAAGTCTAGAAAATGTTCTTAAAGGACTAGAGTAGCAGTTGTAACCCACTGACTCTTAAACTCCTCTATTGATTGAGTCTTATATTTTGTCATCAGTCTCTCCAGTTTTAGCTGTAAGAAGATGGAGAGTTCAGTGGTTTTGAAGGACAATTTTAGCTAAAGAATTTAAAGGTTATTACCGAACTTTTATAGATTCTACTTTAGTTTTTTTTTTCTTAATGACTGATAACAGTGATCAGCTACCAGTGTAGCTGAAAACTGCCAGAAGAGGTCAGCAGTTAGAGGCCCTTTTTATATCTAGCTTATTACTATGGCATTGTTTTTATACATCTTTTGTCTATACTTTTCTGCTGAGTGTTTAAGACCAAGTTAAAGTGACACCTGTGTAAATTAAAATTAACCTTTTGCTGTCTATCACTTTGGAGCTATGTATGGAGCCTCTTAGCTACTCTGTCAGTGTCAGCCACCAGGATAGGCCATGGCCTTTCTGGACCGTGTTGTTTTCTGTGAAAGCATGGGAGATATTTTTCTCTTGGTGACCCTCTTTTGGCACACTGTACATTTGTTGATTCTTGTCCTCTGGTGTCTTATCAGTTTCCCTGCTCAGGAGGTTGGATGACTCACCAAAATTGTAGGATTTTGTAGAAAGGATTCCCACATGTCCTGGGTCCTTGTTGACCTTGGAGGGTCAGGGCCAAAATGTTCACTGTCCTCTTAGCTCAATTACCTTTCTAGTTCCAACCTCTAAACCTTAGTTGTTGAACACCCAGAAGAGAAGATCAGTGACATTAGTATTGCAGTGGGGGTAGTGAGCTCAACTATTATAATTTCATCTGGATATCAAGTACTTCAATATATAAATATAGCCAGAGGTCTGTTATTTCTTTTCAACCATGGTTGATTTAGTAGTTGTATTCCTGTATAATGTTACCAAACAATTACATACTTCACAGAGAAAACTTGAGATCAAGATCCACACATAGTATTTCAGCATGACAATCATGATAATATTTTTGTAACATGCTTAAATGTCCATCTTAGTATACAATAGCCTTTTTAGTTAACATCTCTATCTAATCACAAAATATTAAATGACACAAAGAAAATTCTCACCTAATTTGCTATTCTTTAATAGAATGTCATCCAAGGAGAATGTACCAGCCTATTAATGTACCTTAGAAGTTTATAAAGTCTAGTCCCTATTTTCAGTGTGTGACATTTTTCAAACTATTTTGTGCCTGAGTATCCCTATGTGTAGTGACACATACACATTGCATAAGTTGCTTTTTGTTTTTGCTTTTATTTGACTGGTGAACTCATCCTGGCTTGACAGGTACCTCTTATCACTATTAACTGGAGCACCAGAGAAAGTCAGATACCTGAGTCTAAAAAAAGACCATCACCATAAACAATCCTAGTTTTAGAAGACCTGTATATGCGGACGGGATGAATACATTTAGTACACCATGAGATTAGCAATAATGAATGTCATAGTTATATGGAAACCTTTGTATCTTAATTTAGTTTCATAATAAGAAAACCTTATTGTTCTATCCACAGAAGACTTTTGATGATAACCAATGTAAACATATTATAATATGTTTAGCAACATTTATTGCGGTGTGTCTCCCATTAGGCTATGGAAATTATTGGAATTCCATTAGTGAACAAAGACTGGAAGAAAATATTTTCCAGCAGATGCTCCTTTATTGACCATGGGGAATCCTTTCAACATTTCCTTAAACCTAAGGGGTCCCCAATCAATTATCTTAATAAATTTTTGATGACCTATGAGAACTAGGTTATAACAACACATTATTCTCGACCAATGAGAGATTTCCAAGTTATTGTACACAGACAACAATATGTATTCCATTTGTAGAATCAGTCTTGACATCATTTTGATTGACTGACAACCTGGATGGAAGCATGTCTTTAATTCTGATGACATTTATCTATAGGTCAATTTAAGTTATAGGTAAATATTTTAAAAATTCAAAAAGGCATGAAGAAAAATGATAGAGCTCAAACAAAACAGCTGTAAGTACTGTAACCAATCACACATTGAACAGACAGATGAACAAACACACATAAGACAATTTGTTTATACAGCCAGAGTGCACTCGGATGTATTTGGCCAAGTAGAATTATAATAACCCTTTTATCATTTTCAGGTTACATTATAAATATGACTAGTGATAACTTTTGTAGGTCAAATAACAGAGATCTCTTGTAATAAGAATCAGAGGAATAAAAACCTTTTATACCTGTGAAAGCAAAGATAGTTTTTAAGATGGGCCCTAGGTTGATGGTTTATCTGGTTGGGATATCTAGCTATACAGTCTCTTCATTGTTGTTTTCATAGCCATAGTTGTTGGATAATCACAGCTGGTAGCCAAGACTGCTGTTTTGATAGTCACATGTACTAATTATTCCCTTTGTAGGGAAAGACTGTTAAACAGTAGTTTTAAATATTTCCAAGGGTGGATGTGTAGGCCAGGTTTGCATGCAAAAAGAGACTAGGTGGCACTCTTTGGAGCTCAGTATGTATATTGTAGACAGTCAGGGAAGAAGGCCCGCCAAGACTCTACTCTTTCCTGCTGCAGATGTCTACCTATGACAGTTTTCTCCATTTTGTCTGTGACCCTTGGACCATACTTACCTATAGACCTCCTGTTATGGATTACAAACTGGTGGTCAACTTAGCACCAGTTGAATTAATTCAGCTGGTGTTGAGTTAAAGATGCTCCACCTGAAGAAAGTTGCCAGCATAAATAGGGACGTGGAGAAGAAGAGTCAGGTGTTGTGGGTGCTTCCAAGAGTTGCTGTTGGAGCAGCTGGTTCTCCTGGAGGTGCTCGTCACGCTGGCTTCTCCAATGTGGATTAGGCCATGATCGTCGGAGGAGCTCGGGACCTCATCGGTGAGAGTGGCTGTGGTTCATGTTGTGGGAGCTCTGCTCCTCACACTGTGCATCGCTTCCTGGCTCCGGAGGGGAGGCTGTGTGCTGGAGAAGCTGGTCACGCTGGGCTTCCTGACCTGTGCCCAACTGTTCTCCATCGTCGGAGGAGCGCAGGACCTCGTCGCCGTTGGGGATGGCTGTGGTGCTCTTCAGGGCAGCCCCGATTCTTCTTTTGAGCGTGACTTCTTGGCTCCCACATAGAACCCTCAACCCACTGCACGGCTCCTTCACCCTGCTGGCATAGACTTTCTAGCTCCACTGCTGACCTGTGGCCTTCCCAGCACAGAACCATAAATAGTCTGGCGTGAGCCCTTATTGTGGGCTCTTAGATTCCCAGTTGGTACTGTGGGAGGCATTGTCATGTGTTTTGGGTCTCTAGCAGGACTCTTACATGACATTGCTGTGGGATCCAGACCCTCAGCTATCCTGGGTCTTAGTGTTGTGGACAGATTCTCCTGCACTTTCTTGTGTATACTTTTGGGTGACTATTATAAAATAATATTACAAACACTGTGTCCTGTAGCAGTTGTTCTCCATGTAACCCCTGACTACAACACCTCCCTTTCTCAGAGCCTCAGATAGTATGTCTCTGAGAATAGTGGCCAGCTTGGCAAGATGCTCTGGAGAGAGGCAGTCCTCTGGGGACTGGGGATGTGCCTATTTTTAATACCTGTTCTCATTTAACACTGTTATTAAACTCATAAGGCTTCCTAGGAATGGTTTGTCTTATCAGTGAACTTATCTGTGTTATAAAAATCAGTCAGTCTGTCCTGTGCTATAAAACTAGTCAGCATCATTCTTGAGAGGAGTGAGAAAATGAGTTAACCTCTAGTTCTGCCTAAGGATTGAAAGGCAGGTAAACTTGAA
>RJWM01046366.1:0-12373 GCA_004363535.1 Dasyprocta punctata
CAATGGGGAGAAATCATGCAGACACTGCCACCAACAGCACATGCAAGGAGGGATACTGTCTTTTTAAGATTATTCAGAGTGTAAGAAGACTTGAATCAGTCATGTATGCCCAAGTACATTTTAGTATAAAAAAAATAAGACAAAGCATTTCAAGAAACATGAAGTAGTTCTACCTGAATTTGTGATCTCAGAACCAATTTGTCTTAGTTACTTTTCATTAGTTGCTGAGACAAAATACCTGACACTGAAAATTAGGGAAGTAGGGGTTTATTTATCTTACAGTTTCTGGAGGTTTCAGTCAATAATCAGCTGGCTGCGAGGCAGGGTGGCATGGCACTGGGGCAACACTTCAAGACAGCAGCCGAGCAAAAGCAGCCAGAGTAAAAGGGGCCAGAGCAAGCCTCTTTTTCTCCCTTATATTGTACATAGGACTATGCCACACCCCAGGGTGGGTGTAGCATCACAAACATCCTTGGCTTCCTTTGCACAGGATGAGGATATTTACAAGGTAAGAACCCTGGCTCCCTGCTGAGTCTCTCAGTTAAACTTCTGAACTTCTCAAGTTGATACAATGTATCAACCAGAACAATCCACCCCTTGTCAACTTCTAACTAGACACATTTCTTAAATCAGCCTGCAGATAGAAAGCCGTGGTTATTTTTAACATTTTATAACTTGAATGCTATAACATATCTTAAGAATTCTTAAGAAGCAGCATTAAGTCTATCAACATTACATTAGAAATAACATTTTGTCCTTGGACCCCCAAAGACTCATGCACATCCCTTTATGCAAAAGACTTCAGTCCATCTGCAAGAGTTGCCAAAGTCCTAACAGTTTCAGCATTGCTGAAAAGTCCAAGTCCCAAATCTCCTCCAAGATCTATAGCAAACTCTTAACTGTAACCCCCTGTACAAATGATAATGAGGTTAAACACTTCCAACATATAAAAGCACAAGATAAGCATTACCATTCCAAACGTTACAAACGGGAATACAAAGCATTGGAACCAAAGCAAGACCAAAATCCAGCAGGGCAAGCATTAAGTCCTGGAGTTCTATGCTTAACATCTGGAGCAATCTGGTTGCAATCTCAAAACAGCTTGTGATTCCACCCCTGTGGGACTTCCAGGGGATTTAACTCCCATAGCTTCTCTCTTGGGCTGACTTTACTCCCTCTTTGCTGGTTTCCTTATATGATCCACGTTCCTGGCTTTTCCAAATTTCTGGGTTCTCCATTGCATTTTTGGCTCCACACTCACAGCTTCACACATTGCCCTTTCAGGGGCACACTGCCTGGCCTCCCAGGCCTTCTGAAGTCGAGGTGGAAGCCTTTTTAATCTCAGAACCCTTGCACCACATGGATAATGCCAAAGGCTTGCTCTGGCCCCTTTTACTCTGGCTGCTTTTGCTCGGCTGGAGCAGTAGCCAGGCTCTCCTCTCTCTTGGCTGTAGGGTTCAAGTGCCTGGATTGCTGAGCACTCTGGACCTGATTCTGAGGAACAGATTCTTTATGTAGTCCCCATTCTGGAACCTGGCACCACTGATGCTGCCATTCTGGAACATGATGCTCTGAGGCTTTCTCCTCCAAGCAAAGTCTTTCAGTTTTGCAGTTTTGAGGCAGCAAAGTATGGGGACCAGCTTCCTCTTTCTGGGATCCACCCAGGTCATCTTTTTTATTCCTTTGTTCCTTCTCATCAATGGAGATCTCAGCACTGTCTTTACAGTCTACAGCTTTCTGGCCGAACTCACAAGGTTTTAAATCACCATACTAGGCTCTTTGCTCTTGATTTCTAACATATGTCTGGGTAAAAGCCCCTAACAATAGCCATGCCACCATTTCAACATTAGGTGGCCTCAAAATTTCTTCTGCCAGATTAATTAGTCCATTTTCCCTAATCTTAGTCTCAGGCAAAGTCTCTGAACACAAGCAAAATGCAGACAAACTTTCTGCCAAGCCATAACACACATCATGTGGAGTTCAACAACCAATGCAGTCCTTCTTCCCAGCAGAAATCTCCTGAGACTGGTCTTTACCTGCAGGCTTTCTATCAGCCTTCTGGCCTCCTGAGTTCTGACCAGAATCGCCCCTACAGAATAGCTTAAGCTTTTCCAGCTCTATGCATTCAGACGACATCTCTGAACCTTTCCAAACTCTTTCCACAAGCCATTTTCAAAGGCTCTTGAACCAAATGTTCTGGTTTAGGCACAGCAATGCCCCCACTTCTGGTACCAAATTCTGTCTTAGTTACTTTTCATTCGTTGCTGAGACAACATAACTGACACTCAAAATTAGGGAAGCAAAGTTTTATTTATCTTACAGTTTCTGGAGGTTTCAGTCAATAATCACTTGGCTCCAAGGCAGGGTGGCATGACACTGGGGCAACACTTCAAGACAGCAGCCGGGCAAAAGCAGCCAGAGTAAAAGGGGCAAGGGCAAGCCTCTTTTCATCCCTTATACTGTACATAGGACCATGCCCCCCCCCGGGTGGTGTAGCATCACAAACATCCTTGGCTTCCTTTGCACAAGATGAGGATATTTACAAGGTAAGAACCCTGGCTCCCTGCTGAGTCTCTCAGCTAAACTTCTGAATTTCTCAAGTTGACACAATATATCAACCATAACACAATGTGAATCTGCACAAGCTGTTTTGACCTAGTGCAAGGATCAACCCCATGCAGAGAGGACCTGGGAGCCCAAGGCTGTGTGTCACAGGGGGCAGTGGGTGAGAGGCTTCTCCTGATGACAGTGTGGGGTCCACACTAACACCCTGAGGCCTGCAATCCTCGTTGACCATGGCTATAGTTATGCTGGAGCCATAGGACTGAGTGTGATGGGTACAAGTGCAGCAGCAGCACAAGCATCTTCTTTTCTGTTCCATTAGAAATGCAGATGGGGTCACGTGTGTCTCATGGTGAGGATCTCCTACCCAGGTGCCTGTCTGAAGAGAGCTGCAGGAGTCAGGCCCTGAGTAGGATATATATATAATAAAATACTTTCTCAAATTTCTGTTTCCCCTTAGAACCTTTATGAAGGTATTACCTCAAAGAACATATTATGACTTGTAGATGTTAGATGCCTAATTTCTTGGATTTATTACCTGTAATGAAAGGGCACAGAAACACTGGGTAAATTGATGTAGTTCCCAGATCTCTCAGATTCAGACCTGAAGCATCCAGTGTATGTTACTGCAGGGACACAGCTCTGCCCAGAGTGCAGGATAAACCTCCTGTCTACACCATTTATTCTGCAGCTAGAGACAACATTAAAATAATTCCTGTGTTGTAGAGATCTGCGACAAACACAAACAAGTTCATATGTAAGGAGGTAGAGCAGGATGTGACCCACGGTTATGTCTGTTGAAGAGGAAACAGAGTAAACGGTTCCTATAGAATCATTTTCTCTGGCCAAACATCCTCCTCCATACTATGAATAGCATCCTATTTTGGGTAGAGCACTAAAGTGGAAACAGAGATTAGTGAGCTACAAAAACATTACCACATTGTTTCAAGGGAAACCGTTAAGGACACAGGGTAGCAGCTCAAACATAGGAAAGGGGCAGACATGGATGCTACAGTTGCAGGTCTCACACAGGGAGCCCATCCTGACCACAGAGGACCTGTGCAGGTGTACAAGCCCCAGAGTTTTACCCTTGAGAAAAGGTCCTGAGTTTTAACCCCACTCACATCCCCCCTGCTCACTCCCATGGGCCAATGTCTGTCTGAATGGAGCACAGACACTGGTGCTGGCCAAGCGGTGGGAAGGTTCCCTCATCCTTTCTGCTATTCCCCAAGAGAAATCACTAGAGATTTCCCATCATGACACAGCACATATCCTCTGTGGTTCCTGCTCAGAAGAACAGGGGCTCAAGTCCCCTCACTGCTTATGTCTGTTGTGCTCTGATCTGGATATGGCAATGATATCTTGAGCATTCTTCACATTTTTCTCAAAGGAAAACTCAAAGCCTTCCATGAAAACTGGCAGGAGTAAGGCAGTATGTGACCACTTTGCTTTGGTCCAAAAGTTATGTGCACCTTAATAGTGTGTGTCTTATCCTCAGACCTCTTGAATGTGATAAAATTTGTTAGTCTTGGAAGCAAGGAATTCATTAAATGGACCTCAACTCCCCATTCTCAGAGAAGAATACCATCATCCGGTTGGTTATTTATCTAATAGACAATAAAATTGGAGTAGAAATCTATAACAAAACAATTAAGCAGAGAGGGAAGTCAGTGTGGTCTGGAACTACATTTCTAAGAATGATTAGAAAAAGAAAAATTGGGTCACAAAATGGGAATGCTGGTACCTATGCTTATTGCCAGAAAACAAGTCTGAAGAAATAGAATCACAAGACCAAGACTAATGTGAACTCGCAGTTGAAATTCATTCTCACAAAACAAAGAAAATCAAATGTAAGTTTTGAGCCAGGTGCAGCGTCACAACTCTAATTCTGACCCTTAGTAGAATGAGGCAGGATGATCACCACACATTTGAGGCCAGTCTTTGCCACCTAGTGAGTTAAAGGTCAACCTCATATCCTGAAATCCACCAACAAAGAATGTGAATACACTATGAGTAGCACGCGTTCAGGTCGAGACATTGTTATCTTGTCCATGGTGTCCATAATACATAATTGTTCAAAGACAGAAAATTAAGATGTTTTAAATAGTTGATATGTAGAAATAGCCTCAGGAGAACAAGAGGAGAAGCTGAATCTAGACAGAGAATAACCAATTAGTTGTTCCAGGAGGTCATTTGGGGAGAGGAATCCTAACACAGATGGCTACCTTCTCTTCTCAAATGATTAGAAACTTCTCTGTAAGCTAAACATAGAACTCAAATCCTTATTTCCTGTTTAACTGGACCTGGTCAGGTAGGACTTGTATCACAGGATGTCCTAGAGCAGGAGGCATCCGTACTTCTCCCGTCAACAAAAATGACAGTGAAGGAAGCTCTCAAGCAACATGAATGGAACCAAAGGAGAGAGACCAGGGAGACACACAGGCAGTTGTCCTCACGTTGGTCCTGAGAACCAGCACCAGAACCTGAATGGGAAGAGAGTCAGACTGGGGCTCAAGAAGACAGATGGGCCAGGAGGAATTCCTTCCTGGGATCAGGAAGCTGAGGTCATCATTTGGCAGCCTCCACCATTTTCTAAATTCAACTCCCCAGTTATCACAGACTCAAACCCAGCTAGAATTCAGAACAAGAGGTTCCTCTCAGCAGCACTAAAGGAGGACACATAGCCTGACCTCAACGTCCCCTTGATACAGGAGGTGTGCTCTGTATATGCAAATATATGCTCCAACACTACATTCAAAATGCCCTCATTGGCTGTGGGAGCTCACAGCTCCATCCCCAGACAGGGTTGAGAGCTCTCAGGAAGGCAGTGGTGTGGTGTAGAAGATGAGACTGCTGGGTCTTCTCCTGTGCCTGGTGACAGGTCCCCATGGTGAGTGTACTCATTGTGGGACTGGGGTCCATGGAAAGGTTATAAAACCATGTGACTGACAGGATGGTTTTTGTTATCCCCAGGTGTCCTGTCCCAGGTGCAGCTGCAGGAGTCGGGGCCTGGCCTGGTGAAGCCCTTGCAGACCCTGTCCCTCACCTGCTCAGTCTCTGGCTACTCCATCACCAGTGGTTATGATTGGAGCTGGATCCGTCAGCCTGCAGCAAAGAGACTGGAGTGGATGGGGTACATAAACTATGTTGGTAGCACTGGCTACAGCCCGTCCCTTAAGAGCCGCATCTCCATCTCCCGAGACACAGGCAAGAACCAGTTCTCCCTGCAGCTGAACTCGGTCACTGAGGAGGACACAGCCACCTATTACTGTGCAAGACACACTGCTTTGATTCAATTGTGGGCCCAGACATAAACCTCCCTGCAGGGAAACTCAGGACCAGCAGGGGGCGCTCGGCCCACATTGCTGTAGGGAATCAGGTTCACAGCCCTGTGGTAACAGCCTGGAGGGTTTTCTCTCCAGGTGATTAGCATCTCCCTCAGTAGCCCAAGAACAGGGATTCCAGGGATCTTTTATATCCCTGATCCTACAGTGTTATGTTTTAATGGAATCAGGGTTTTATTTGTTTCCAAATCTATTTCTTTATGGATTTCATGGTGCATTTTCATTGTTCACAGCTCAAGGATTATAGAGTCTCAATAGTTTTTAGGTGTAGAAACATTTAGCCATGGGAATTAACTCTGCCCTCCTCCCTCAGATGCATCTGCGGGGCATCTCATCCTGAGGAGTATTTTCCAATTATTCATTCAGAGACTTTTATTCATTCAGAGACTTTTACTCTGAATGGATGGATGTCACTGTTCACGTTGATCTGAGTGCTCACCTGTTATTGGAGCTGTTCATTTCCCTGCCCTTGGTGATGTAGGGCGATGCTTTGTGGAGCTATGGTAGATTCCACTGTGGAGGGGCTGCTCTCGGCATCTCATTGGTAGAGACCATCACACTGTCACACATCTTGCTATCATAGGCTGCTACCCAAGCAGTATGTGTTAGGACCTAGGGTCAGTAGTAGTGAGTCTCAGAAACTCTTATGGAATGTCTTAAATGTTGTGTTTGTTTGTATTTCAAAGTGAATTTGTTATATTTACATTACCCTCAACAAAATAAAATTGAGACAACTATGAGTGCTAATTCAGCATGTTTGGATACCCTGTTGTCTACTTCTTCCTCATCTGTCAGTTGATTTCGGAACAGTGAATCACCTGGCCATGGATTCATGAAAGAACAAGGTACCCACAGCAGGGTAAAGACCAAAGAGAAGCCCAGGGCCTGCCCACATAGGGAGCTGGACTCCAACTCTCTCTGTGCTCTCTTAGGTCTCTGGACTCTGACTCCTCCTGTCCTGATAACATTGAGAGAGAGAGAGCTTTGGAACCATAGTGATTTGTGGACATGGGAAAATGTTGTTGAGAAAATTCCCTGACATGCAAGTCATGGGTCCATATCTCTCCATGTTTAGTTATGTACACGCTCATTTATTCATTGTTTCAAAATTGTGCAAAAATAAAATACTATGGAGGGAATCCGAGCAATGATTTTTACATAATTATCTATGCATTCTTCGATCATCTGTGTATTGAACTACAGTTCTATATATACATCTAGCATCATTCTATCCATCTATGGTCTGTCATATTTCTAATTATCCATCAATTCTCTGTGTATTTACCTTTAATTTATACATCTACTATAAATTTATTGCTTATCCACATTCTTGCTATCTATTGTCAGTTTTGCAGCATCATGCAAATATCACCCAAAAGTTAACTATTTGGTATCACTAGGACCATCCATATATTAAATATTTCATCATTGGAATGAAATACCCAATCAAAAAAGGCAAAATGAGACCAGGCATGGTGGTGCTCAACTATTATTGTAGCCCTTGGGAGGCTGAGGCACGATGATCAGTGAGAGTTCGAGGCCAGCCTGGGCTACGAGGTGCATTCATGGCCAGCATAAATGCAGGGAGAGCAGTCAGGCCTGAGAAGTCTCAGAGGGAAGGACTGCGCTGGCCAAACTTCTTCGTGGACACACAATGCAGGAAGAAGAACATGCAGCCCAGTTTGACCTTCTTAAGTATTCCGCAGAGTGTGGTCAGATGCCAGAGGTGGGTGGAGATTTGTAGGACAACAGACTTGGAAAATAAAACCCCTGATCAACTAAAGAAACGTTATTGATTGTGTGCCAACACTATGTGACCTCTGTGTTCTGTTGATCGTGCTTTATAGGACACTTTTTGGAGTACATGCAAAACCAGAAACACTTGATCTCAGAAGACATTTGAACAACCCACCTAGTAGATGCAGAAAATGAATAAAAGACTTGAGTGAACATGAAATCTGGATGCTGAAACAGAAAAAAATGGACATAACTTCTGGGAATGAACAGAAACACAGAGAAACAACAATAGCCATGCTCAGAATCCCAGTGTATAAGTGGTAGGCGATGAGCAGGATGAAGACTTTTCACCCTCAGTCCTTAAAGACAAGCAAAACAAAGGACATTTGAAGTATCTATTTTAAATTTTTATTCTTACAGGAAAAGAAAACACTTCTGGATGCTCATGAGACTGACGAAATCCCAAAACTCTCTTATACCAAAAAAATTTCAAACCTCGCAGGAGTGCAGGATAATTGCTGGGGAGGAGTCCTGAGAAAGTGCTTTGAGACCGCAGCCCTTCACACATTGTTCTACATTCACACAGCAGAAACAGATGCTGGAGATTTGTGAAAGCTGGAGGAACCCTCAGGGAAGTGACAGGCTAATACTTCTTTCCCATCGTCACTGAGGACGTGGTGGGTGTGGCAGGGAAAAAGCACTTATGTGTTTTAGTGAGGTTTGCTGATGAATCTCATGACTTGAGAGAGGCGTTTGTGGGCTTCCTGCCTTCTGAAGCGGATGCAGAAAGTTTGGCTGTGAAATTTCACACTACAATGACTGAGAAATGGGTACTAAGCCTGAGTTATTGTGATGGTCAGGCTAACATTGGGTGTAGAGGATTTTCTTCTAAAATGAAAGTTGTTGCTTCTAGACTTTGAAAGAAATATCCTTACACTGTCCACACACTCTGCTCTTCCTGTGTCTTAAGTCTGTGCTGGGAAAAATCAGTGCATGTGGGACTGTTAGTTGTGTTAAGAGCGACTGAGTTACTTTGCTTTTTCCACCAATCACCAAAATTGCTTTTAGCACTTGACAATGCAATTTCTGTTCTTCAGAATGGAGAATAGAAGGGTAAAGTACAGAAGGAAATATTTTATTCTCAATGAAAAGGCAGGCAGGATGTTTTTGGAACTTTTGTGGACTCCCTGCATGCACTTGCTCTATGTTTAGATGGTCTAAATAGTGAACTAAATATTTTAGTGTTCAATAGCACAAAATAGTAGTAAATAGTACCCCTCTACAAGCATTTGTACTCTGTCATGCAGTAACGGATTTTGATTTTATTGTTACCATTTCTGCTATTAAAATTGTCTTATCTTTTTAAAGGACCTATGGAAAAATTCTCCAAGGACAAATATCTGATGTTGTTTTTGAAGGAAGAAGTGATTTTGCAGCACTGAAATCAGTCTGTATATGTAGTAATTCTCTCATCATGACCCATGAGTTCAGGGTCCTGGGAAGGAGGGGCAGGTTGACTCTGTCCTTGAGGATTCTGAGCATTTCTAGCCTGCAGTACTGAGCTCTGCTTTGATAAATACCAGAATGGGCTGAAACAGAGATACAAGAATACAGATTTTAAGGATGAGTCAAAGGAGAATGGATATTGATTTGAATGATATTAATCCTGACATTGATGCATCCGTATACGGTGAATTTCTGTCGTGTGTTAAGCACATGTGCACACAGACATGTAGTGCAGGTGACTGTCATCCCATTATCCCTGGGAACTGTGTGCTGGTTTCCATCTCCCCAAAGCTGTTCTACATCTGAGAGCACATCCAGCCCCCAACCAGCTCCTCCCACCCGCTTGTCCTGTCCTGGAGTGACAGGACCTTGGCCTGGAGCAGTGCACTCCACAAACTGCACTGGGCCCTCTGAGGGCTCTGTCAGCATCCTCCATCCAAAAGAACGACCCAGGGGCGGCTCCCCTTTCTCCCTCAGGTCTTTCTATACAGGAGTGCATTCCACATGCACATACTCCATGGAGTACCCAGATTAAATCCCATCACATACTGGTTTAAATTTGGGTTCTTTCTCAAATTGTAAGATATTTTAAGGGATTTGTGGACCTCTTCTTTAAGAAACTGGAGCATTGTTCATTCCGCCTCTTTCTGGTGTTGGCTCCCATGTGTGTATGTCATACAGATTGAGCCAGGACAATGTGAGGAAGCCGCATCTGAACTCAACTCTCCCTGTACTTTTTCTTTTTCTTTTTCTTTTTTTTTGGTACGGAGGATTGAACTCACGCCCTAGCTTGCCAGGCAGGCACTTGTGCCACTGAGCTAAATCCCCAGCCCACTCCTTGTAATCGTTTCAGGTGCAGATTCAGGACTCAGGACGTGGCCTAGTGAAGCCCTTGTACTGTCCTCACTGTGCCCTGTGATTCCTCACTGCCTAGGGATTAGTCAAGGGCTGGAACCATCAGCACACAGAGAAGGAGATTCAATACAGGCAGCGGGATGATAAGAGTGGAGTCCAGCAGATTACACATCGCTGATAAGTCAGGTCCACATCGCAGGTACCACATCCAACAACATGGATTCTCTGCAGCTTTATTCAGTGACTAAGGGGGGCACTACCATGTACTACTGTGCAAGAGGCCCTGTGAGGAAACATCAGTATCTGCCCAGACACAAACCTCTCCACAGGAGTGCTGAGGACCTACACGGAGTGTTCAGGGACATCCAGGGGAGCTCAGGATAAAGCATAGATTGATGCCTCAGACCAGAATGGGGTGCTGGGGATGAAAACAGAAAGCAGGAGTGGAACAGAGGGCCCTGGGGATCCAAAGAGAACCAGGAAGTGCCAAGGAACAGGTGCAGAGAAGGAAGCTGGGGAGCCGGCTTCCTGTCAGCCTCTGGGGTTTCCTTCTTTTTAGTATTATATAAACTGAGCAGACCCCCCCCAATTCATCCGGTCCACTTCACTTATGAGGTTTCCAAGCTCCAAACTGTGCACAGATGCATACAGATGCATTACATGTTAATTTACTGATTCATCTTCATCTGAAGATAAGTGGAAGAGCGATGATGACTTTCTTCTACCGTGAAGGACTCTGATTTTTAGGAATGTCGATGCTTTGCAATATCCAGCCACCATGATCACCACCATCAATTCATTTGCTAATTTCTATGAAGAAATATTGTCTTGTGCAGGGCTAGATATTTCAGTTTAGCAAAATGTGACATACAAGAAGACACAGAGGGGACAATTTATAGAAAACTATAAGAGAATTTATGGGTACTGCTTCATTATGCATCTTGACCATCAAACTGAATATGTTAATATTTTACAAATTATACACGTGTCAAAAAGTGTCTCATTTATTCATAATTAAAATTATTATGTTTATAATATATATTCATTATGGGAAAATTAAGTCAGAGATAGATAATAAATCAACTTATATCACCCTCTGGAGCATACACATGATGGAATCGTGGTGGCCTAATTATGAAAAGTTGGAATTCAGAAAAATCATGTCATGGTCTCTCACTCAAAGAAGAGGTTTGGCAACATCACTAAGCATGTGTCTTCTGTCTTGTAATTTTTCAAGTACCAGTTCAGCATTGTGGGAGGATTCATAGGCCAAGGAGATCCTTCAAATCAGTAATAATTTGTTATGCACATCCTGTTGTGTCTTTTTCAGTGTCTTTTCATCGTGGGGGATGAATATTGTGATATGTCTTTAACTTTGTTGGATCAGACCATTGATTGTTGCTAGTGATAGGTTAAATTTGACGTCTGAAGTCACATAAGTTTCCTGCTCCAAGCTCATAAGTTACCAAAAAATTATTCACAGCATCAAAAAATCTAGGAAAAACCATAAAAGTTGTGAATCATCATATTGTTTCAGACCCACAAGATTTATATTGCAGAGAGATCAATTACCTAGAACAATGGAGGACTGGAAAATCCAGCATCACCGGTGACACCTATTTCCTTCATACAGAAGTCACGGAGGCACACAGTGGGGGGGGGCAGTGCGTGGTGATGGGGATGGCTGGGGGACAGCAGAGGGCCAGGGCGAGGGTGAGAGCTCCTGGGGTCACAAAACCCACAGGTTCCCCCAGAGCCCTCCGTGA
This sequence comes from Dasyprocta punctata, assembly GCA_004363535.1. Classification (NCBI taxonomy): domain Eukaryota; kingdom Metazoa; phylum Chordata; class Mammalia; order Rodentia; family Dasyproctidae; genus Dasyprocta; species Dasyprocta punctata. The sequence goes on from RJWM01046366.1 coordinate 11,771, forward strand.
TCTCACGGTGAGGATCCAAACAGCCCCAAGGGGCTCTGGCCGGGAGAAAGGAGGGCTGATCCCCGAGCACTGCACTGAGAGCCTTCTCCAGACCCTCAGGGAAAGGGCTTTAGTCATAGCCTGTATCTAGATGTTCCCCCAAACCTCACACTCTCTACATGGGGAGATGTGAAGGCGGCTTGGTGTGATGCTGGGGTAAGGGTGTGAGCCTTGGAGATTAACAGGTGGATAAGGGCAGGCAGACCCTGGATGTGTTTGGCACCACCCGAAAGCCTTTTGACTTGGATAAGATAAAAGGGAGAGGCAGACTTGCTGCTGCTGCTGCTGCTTGCTGTCCTCTGCCAGCTGCCTGTCCTGCCATGAAACGGGCTTTGTCCCCTCTGTGCTATGACTCTGCCATGCCTTCCTGCTTCAGAACCAGTTGACTGTGGACAGAAACCTGTACAAAGTGTGAGATAAATAAACCATTCTACATTTAACTTTCATATCTCTGCAGCAACAATGATAACACAGATAGCTTCTGTTGTAGACTGACCACTAGTGGTAAGCTTAACACCCGTTGAACTGAATCAGCGTGGTCCTGAGTGTGGAGGGCCCACCTGA
>RJWM01046367.1:0-12495 GCA_004363535.1 Dasyprocta punctata
TAATGGAAGGTGGAGGAATGGCTATGGATCAGGAGAAGTGCTCATATTTTTCTTTTTTCTAACAGTGACCTGTTTGCTTAAATTAAAATATTTGAGAGATTAACTTCAAAATTGCATCTTTTAAAATGAAGGTGGTGGGTGGAAGGTTGAATCTTCTCATACCGGGTAGAGCTCTGCAGAAGCTGGCTGGATGCCTGAGGGCACTCACAGCACATTCTCGGTCACCTGTGCTCAGTGGTATGGATTCGGTGAGTTCTAAAGTTTCTTTTGGATACAATACAATCTCATCTTCTTGGAAAATATAATGTTTTCCCATTTCTTGTTTGTAACTGTGTGGCTGAAAAATAACACTAAATTCTGTTTCCACTTTGGTTTTTGATTAATGGTAACCTAACTAGACTGAACTGATGGGAATCCAATGATATTTTATCTTCTTCTCCAAGGGACCCGCATTTGAAAATATCAGGTTCCCAGGAGTCTGACCAAATTGCAATCTAAGATCTGTGTCAACACTTTTGTAATTACTTCTGTAGAAAAAACTTTGATATCTACTTTTGATGATAGAAATATTGGTTAGAGTTGGAGTTGAGTTAGAGTTGAATTTTATTCCTGTGTATGTATGATGATTAATATCCATTGCAATAATTAATAACACATTTGCTTTCTCTTTTAGCTGTATGGTGAAATCTATTCATTTGTTAATTTATGGTTTCAAGCCTTATTCTCAAGCATTAGTGAAAGGAAATCTTTATTTTACTTTATTTATTTATTTATTCTTTTTTTTTTTTTTTTTTTTTTTTTTTTTTTTTTTTTTTTTTTTTTTTTTTTTTTTTTTTTTTTTTTGTGTGCGGCACCAGGGATTGAACTCACAACCGTGCACCTGTCAGACAGGCACTTAAGTCACTGAGCCAAACTCCCAGCCCTGGTTTTTTTGAGGCAGGGTCACACTGTGTAGCTCAGGCCGGCCTTGTGCTTGCGTTATATCCCAAGCTGGCCTTGAACTCACAACGCTCCTACCTCAGCCTCCCGAGTGCTGGGATTAAAGGCATGAGCCACCATGCCTGGCTTCTTTTTTTATTTTAAAGAGAAAAAAATAATGATACAGAATTGCATAACAACATAATAGGACATAAACAGTGGTTTATATATTGTGCATTGTTATCTTACTAGTTGCTCAGATTACAAGATATAGGCATGACAAATGGATCAAACACTGTAATAACAAGCCATTGTCTTCAAAGTACTAGAAGACATTAGTAGTATAACTGTCTTAGCTATCTTGTGTATATATATATATATATATATATATATATATATATATACTTTTCCCTTCCTTCTTTTCTCCTTTCCCCCATCCCAGTTCTTTCCTTTTGAGCAGTTTCTTTCCCTTTCACAATATCTATTTTACCCTTTGGATCTTATTTACTCTTTCATTTTCTTACACTAGTGAGACAATACGATGTTCACACGTGTGAGTCTGATTTATTTCACTTATGAGTATGGACTCAAGTTACATCCATTCGCCTATAAAGGCCTCCAGTTTTTCCTCCTTTAAAATTAAGTAGGACTCCATTGTATAAAAATACATCTTTTTTATACATTCCTCGGTTGATGGGCATTTGGGTTGTTTCCAAGATTTAGCTATTACAAATTGTGCTGCTATAAAATGGATGCATGTATATTGCTGTGGTATGATTTTTTTGTTTTTCTGGAAAAATACCTAGAAGAGGAATATCTGGGTCGAATGGGAGCTCTAATTCTAGATTCCCGAGGAATCTCCACACTCATTTCAACAGTGGTGGTATCAGTCTGCACTCCTACCAACAGTGAAGAGTTCCTTTTTCCCCACAGCATTTGTTATTGGTTGATTTCTTGATGATAATCATTCTTTGTGGGGTGAGATGGAATCTCAGTGTTGTTTGAATTTGCATTTCTCTAATGTGAATGAGAAACCTTGACTGATCTTATCAGTCAGTAAAACAGATGGGATAATTAAACTGAGTAATAAATAGAGCAACAAATAAGGACAAGGTACATGAACAAGGGATTAGCACAGTAGGCACCAGGGAACTAATAGCAGTGGGAGACCATCACTGTCTGTGGGCCTGAAGGCAATGGAAGAAAATTTTCTAGAACCTGGAGACAGGAAAGGCATATAAACAAGACTGTCTAAAAGAAATCCTGACCTATTTGAGAGAAACTGCCAGCTAAGAGGAAGGGAACAGGGAGAATAACAACCCGACATCATTTTCTCCCCTTTATACCTGCAGGGAATTCCTGGTAACAAATGAATTAATGGCCAAATGGAAACAAGAGGCCAGGGAAATTCACTTCTATAATCTATACATGTCAGTTTAAGGGGCTAAAGAAGTGAAGAGAAAGATGGAAACTTGAGGTAGAAGGGCAAACAAAATACCCTGCCTATTGCCCAGCATCTCTGTTATAAAATTCAATTTGTAAAAATTAGAGTAATTAGTACTCATTAGAAATCAAAGTTAAAGAACTGATCATTTAAGGTGCCATGCCATAGGAAAGATTATTCTGAATCATAAAAATATAAGCACTAGATTTCTTCTTTGTTCCAGTGTGATACTAAAGAGCCATTTCATTTAGATTAGCTAAAACTAAATAAGATTTAAGATTTATTTCCTCAATGCTCACTCATGTCCTGTGGCTAGTCACTGCTGGTTTAGGCAGCAAACGTAGAAGGCATTTCCTCACTCCAGATAGTTCTGTTGGATACTATTACTCCAGTGATTTAATTGTTAATTGCTCAATTTCTTCTCTTTGCTTTGACTCAAGATGAAAGTAAAATGACTTTTGGGATTATTTATTATTCTCAAAAATTTAGACTCCCCCAAAATATTATATTAATATCACACATTAAAATATCTTATTCTGGACAAATTAGAGTTTAGTGCATACAAATAAAAGATCTGGAAACTCAAGCAAAAATGAAGTATACTGAAAAGATTTGGTAAAACCTTGATTTTAGTCTAGAGTCTGATTTTAGACTTCTGGCCCCCAAAAACTGAAAAAAAAATGTGCTTTAAACTTCTAAATTGTAGTAATTTATTATAGGAAGAATAGAAAACTGATACAACATTTCAATGGTTTTTATTCCTCCAAAATTCAGCCCTAGATGACAAAAATTCTCATTAGAGAGAGTTTAACTTTAATTCAATTTTTCTCTTTGGGAATGATACTATAGGGTTGAGAGTTAATGATTTAAAGTTTCAAAAAGTTCCTAATGTCTTACAACCAACCTAAACTATATTAACCACTTTCCCAAAGAGAGACAGCCTCAAATTATGATCAGTTCCTGCAGCTTGCTCCAGATGTGGGAAATCTAGGCAATGTTTATTCCTCACATCACTTTCTTACAATCAATTTAGTTCTGATGCTACCCATATTATGAACTAAATGGCAAGGTTAATCACCACTGCTAAACACCATTTACAATATTGATGGAGGACCCAAGAAAGAGCAAGGAAGTTGCTAACAAAAAATGGTTTAGTAATAAAGAGGATGTGAGTGAGGATTACACTTTTCTTTCTTTGCATTTATACTTTTTTTTCTTTTTGGAACTGGGGATTGAACTCAAGACCTCGTGCTTGCCAGGCAGGCGCCCTGTCACTGAGCTATATCCTCGGCCCACCCCTCTGCATTTATAATAGCTTCTATACTACTGATTCTAGATCCTTTGGCAGGAGTGGATCTCCCAGTGATACACTTCAAACATTCCCTCTTTAAGTATCTGAAACTCTAGTGATTCTTAGTCTTTACCACTGAGCCTGGTTGTAAATGTTGCCCCAGGGAATTACCTGGGTTCCAGCCATTCTCCTTGATCCTATTTAATAACAGTTCTTCAGGATCTTGATTAAAACTGCAGCACACCTTTTGCCTGAGTGGTATGAGGATTTCTAATAGCAGTCTTAGCTTCCAAGTCAGTGGTTAATTGTTTGGTGCTCTGTTGGGGCAATTCCTTCCTTGTATATGAATTTGCTCTCTTGAATGGTAAAAACTCCTAAGCAACTAAGATATGTGGGCCTGGGAGACAAAATGCATAGAGGGTGGGTAATTTTGTGTGACTGTGAGAAAACTGAGCTAAATTTGAGTTTCAAAAAGAAATGAAATATTCTGAGTGCTGGGTGCTATACTTGTTTTTGAAACAGTACTTTGTAAATATATTTTCTTTCTTTCAAGAGAGGCTAGATAGGACAGTGAGTTACTTTTCTGCTCCATTCTAAGTACCAGGGATTATATCTCTTTTCCCCTTATACAGTGAGAGGAGCAGGGGCACTTTATTAGATTACTGCCCCTTGAGGAGCCCTGAGATTTATCTTACCCCTCTACGTTCTGAACAGTGGCAAAGTGGAATCTTAAGGTATCATATATTTCCTATCAATCTTTAGGTAAAAAGTTAGCTTTGTATGTTCCCGTGTTTCCATGTTACTTTACTTTTGAGGCATTGTTGTACTGGCTCAGTGATGTATTAAAAAACAATTTGGCTGGGGGCATAGCTCAGTGGTAGAGCGCTTGCTTAACATATATGGAGATGTGAGTTGATCCTCAGCAGGGTGACAAGAAAAAACCAAGCCAAATAAAAACAATCCATCCCCAAATCTAAAGCAACAACAACAGCAAAGCAAAAACACAAAACTAAAATAAGCTTAGAAGATTTATCTGACATCTATTTGATTCAAAAGTGTCATTCAGGGTATGTATTCTACCACCCTCTCAAGTATAGAAGTCCTTCTACCTTTACAAACATAGGCTCAGAGTGAACAAGGCATTCTCAAGATCACACAATTCTTTTGAACAACCACATATGCTTTGTAGACACTAATTTTATGACAAGACCAAAGTCACGTTTTCTAACAATGCTTGGCACCTTGCTATTTCTTCTATACTTAAAAGGGATAAGTGACTTAATAAAAGATGATTTGATTATGAGAAATAGTGTCTGTTAAAATATGCTAAGCTCAAAGGAAGATGTAGATTACAGAATGGAAAGCTGAGAGGTAGAGTCTGACCTCAGCAGGGGTTGACACTGGAGATGTAAAATCATACAAATCCAAGGCAGTCTCTATTTGCTTCGTTCTCTTATTTTTTTCTATCAACTGGACTTTTTCTTTTCATCTTGTATAGGATGAAAAATGGTAATTTCCTGTAAAATATCTCACAACCCAAATGGTCAACAATGGTTAATTGGGGTGTCTCAGTCCAAACTCTAATACAATTTGTTCAAAAAATATAATTGTCTTAGTTTGGAACTTCTAGTTATCTGTAGTCAGAGTGTCAGGTTGGGGTATGATGACAGATTCCATGAGAATGAGGCATAGAACTGTTACTTAAACAGAGAAGACAGAGAGGAAATGAGTAAAAGGTAGTGTGTACCCATCTCTACTACACTAGGTCAGTCTATCTGTCTATCTATCTATCTATCTATCTATCTATCTATCTAATACCTATCGATAGCTTTACCAGACTATGAATTACTGTGGAATTTTGGAACATACTAACAATTTTAAAACAAAGGCATGACTTGTTTCCTCTTTTGTTTAACTGGAGTAAGATTAAAAAATAATCCTTACCTCTATATTAACTTTTGTTCATGTAATACTCTTGGTAAAGTGGTGTATATTTCCTTTCCAGAGTCAATAGGGATGGGCCACCAAATGTGGTGTAATACTACATTCTAGACAGTGTGCACCGAATATAAGATGAAAAAAAAAATCCCCAAGCAATCAAAACAATGATAACAACATAAAACAATAACAAACTTTTTTTGTTAGCTGATTCCTTGTTGATTTAAGAAATGGGACAACCTGGTCTATCATGAACATAAGACCTACTTAAAATTGCTACTGATCATGATCATGTTTTATATCTTATTTAGCTAAAAGTCTTTAGGACTAGTTCTTTCCTTGATTTGTTTTATTTCTTGTAATCATACCTATAATTCAGGTTCTTTTGATATTGAGTAGAGGAAAAGATGAATGCAAAGTGTGTGTGTGTGTGTATGTGCATGTGTGTGTGTGTGTGGTGCGTGTGTGTGTAAGAGGGAAAAAATTACTTAGAAGAATTAAGGGAGGGTTTGCTAAGGATTAGGAAACTAGTACAAAGGCAAAATACATCTAGACATGTTTGAGAAGGGGGGGAAAAACCAGGAGTAGATCACTGTCTTTCTATCTATGGAGGGAATGGCAAGAATGGTTGTAGAAACCTGAAATAGAAAGAAATGAAACAATTTAAAATATTTTGTAGTTGTTGGGAAAATGGTCCATCTACCCCTTAAACACTACCCCATCTACCAGTACTTTTCAATTTTGTATTTGTCAAACAAATTGTGTTTTCTGTCGCCTTTGAACCACATTATGATAACTATCAGAATATACAATAAACTCATTTCAAATTGAACTGCTCATGGGTTCTTCTGTGCAACCTTCTTTGGTTATGCTATGTCATGGGTTATGACTCTACTAAAATAAGCTTTGCTTAGGATAATTTACATCCTGGGAAGTAGTTCTGACTTTCAATTTCTTTTCCCCAGAAATCATTTCAGTAGATAATCAACTAGGGCCTTTTTTGAAAGTTCATAAACTCTTATAAAGAAGTGTGATGGATACAGATATACTATACTTCAAAGAGGTTAGGGATTGCATTATTCACCAGCATAGACAGAATTCTCAGCTAATGAAATGCCTGGCTCAGTGGATGTGCACAATTATTATTTGTTGGATGAGTTAGACAAGGAACATATTCCGTTATTTCCAAGGAGAATAAATAACATGATGTACTGTCTTGGATTTTTCATTTTATTTTTCAAGGTATAATCATGTGAGTCAAACAAAAATAATTGTGGTTGTCGAATTGATTTGTAATTTAGGATTGAAAATCTGGGCATTTCTGGGTCATATGGTTGAATCTACCTAATAGACCTTAACTACTAGTTTGTCCCTGAAAACCTACCCAGAGCTCACTGACAGTAAAAGGAGTAAGAATTATGAACTATAGCCTTCTTGGGCACATAATTTATTTTTTTTCATATGGCATTGACCTTGAGTAGTGATAAATATATTAAAATGTCATAAATAATAAATCATGTAAGCCTGTTTTATTTTGGAATTTTAAAATTAAAATCTTAGGGAAGATAGGACAGAATAATGTAATAAATTAGATTATGAAGTACCCTCTTTTAGTAAAATTAAAATTAAATTTTAATTATGATGGAAACCTCTTTCCATTTTCTCGTATAATCAGGTCTAGGAAAATTGTCAATTGATGATTTAGAATATTTTGCTCTTGCTAATCGGCTGACTTGAGCTATTCAAGTGTAGGGATAATGTTCTATGCTTTTTTCAGTTCCCAAGGCCCTTACACAGAGTCTTTCCTGTTTTCACAAGGATGTTAACTAATAGTGGTAAAAGCCACATCGAAAGTTAGTCAGATGAACTAGTGGTTTGACTTCAAACTCACCCATTAAAACCTTTGTGGCTAGTTCTATTGGAAGTGGTTTAGACTACTTCAGAAATCCACTTTGGACTTCTTCCCTTTCCCTAATAAGATGGTATTGTGCAAATGTTACTTTAAAAAATGTTGAAGCCATTTGAATGGCAAGAATGTCACCAAAATTATTATATAAAAATTCCATTTTTCATGGGGGCAAAAGAACAAAAGTGCTATAGACACAGGCTTAACTTTCAGTTTTGAATTGAATGTATCTTGAAACAAGAGGCAATATATCTTTGGTTGACTAAAGCAACGCTTATGATAAAATACCTTTTACAGAACCTATTTTGGAAAGTGTAAGCAAGTGACAGGCAATCGGTTGTTTTTCAAGAAGAGATAAGGACAGTGTTAAAAGCCTTAATACTGATGAGAAATGGGTTTCCTGATGCTTAGGGGGTAGAATGGATGTTTGTTAAAAACAGGTTTAAATTTTCAGGAAACTGTAATTGCAACAAGATGTCATTGAAATGAAGTATTAGGGCAGGTTAGACCTCTGGTCAGAATGATAGGTCTGAAAGATCATTTTCTTGGGCTCATGTTTGCTGGATTAAATGATGCTCAGTTTTGTGCTTATCTACTATACTCTGCTTTCATTCCTGCGTGTGCCCCTGACCTCTGTATTCAGCCTTGACTTTTGTTCTGAACTTGAGAATCATAGATACACATTCCTGGTGGATGTCTCATGTGGCCTAAAGTTGATTTTACATTTTTCCTCTTTTTCCACAGTGCTCCCCAAGAATGGCTTCATTCCAGAATTCCAGTCACTGTTAATGAGATTACCCTTCACCCATTCTTTCTATCTATCTATCTATCTATCTATCTATCTATTTATTTATTTAAAAGATAGTAAAATCCAACAAAAGATAACAGAACAATCAAAACAAAGCAGTAGAACTGGCATAGAACTTCAGAGAGAGATACTATGAAAACAATAGCTACTATGTTGTATCTTGTTACTTTCAGAATAGTTGACCATTCCATCAGGCATAGCAAAAACAAACCAAAAACAAAACACAATAAAACCAATAAAAACAGGATATGAAATGAAGAAAAAAAAGAAAGAAAGAAACGAAAATTAAACAAAATTAAGCAAAACAATGAGAACAATATTGGGGCTCCAAGTCAAGACAGAGGACAATCCCACATATTTGCCACACTGCACAATGTCATCTACCCAAGAAATGCTCAGATTGCGGGCACCAGGCCTGCAAAATAACCTAACAATACAAGCATTTAGTTGCTTTATGTACCTTAGTTGCTATGAACCTAGCAGGTCCTCTGAGCAAGCATGCTGCTTACAGGGGTGGTGGTGGGGGAGCTCCTTGATTTGTAGCCGGAGCAGCCAAGGCCTATGGGACACACATCTCTTTCTCTTCCTGGAGTTTGTGCAGTTGGGCAAACTCACCAGGGAGGCAGACGGGGTTTCTTCTGGTTGCTGCCTCTCGGCCCAACATGTAGAATTCTCAAAAGGTACATTGTTTTCTTCCTGGGGTCAGCGCAGTCACACACACTCACCAGGGAGGCAGACGGGGGTTTCTTCTGGTTGCTGCCTCTCGGCCCAACATGGAGGGGTCTCAAAAGGCACATCATTCTCTCCCTGGGGTCTGCATGGTCACGCACACTCACCAAGGAGGCAGGCGGGGTTTCTTCCGGTTGCTGCCTCTCCGCCCAACATGGTGGATTCTGAAAAGGCACATCGTTCACTCCCTGGGGTCAGCATGATCGCACACACTGAGCTGGGAGGCAGGCGGGGTTTCTTCTGGTTGCTGCCTCTCGGCCCAACATTGAGGGTTCTCAAAAGGCTCATAGTTCTCTCTTCACCCATTCTTTCAAGACAGAAAACCGGGAGTTATCCAAGATGGGATTGCCACTTGCCTTTCCAGTGCTTCAGTGGAAACTAGAAAGAGCTGACTTTCTTCTGGGCACACACAGATCTTACTCGATAAGCAAATTACAAGTTGGATATTATCCCCTGGTTCCCTTGTTGTCAGCTTGGCATTCTTGTTTAGGGCAGGACATGTGTGATTATATAGGCTGATCCTTGCTCTAGTTCTTCTACTTTCTCTCTCACATTTCAACACACAAATATCCTGTAATTCACAACTCTGCTTTATTGTCCTTTAAATTAAATAGTTCACACAGAAAAAGTGTATGATATATATATGTACTTTCTATAAGCATGTAGCAACTACCAGTAAACCCACAACCTTTCTAAGAGCCAGAACATTGCTGGCATCTTGCCTGGCCCTTTTTGGCTTGATTTTTATTTGATTATTAATAGGTGTTTACAGTACATAATGTTTACATTCCTGGTGGGGAGTTGGTGTATGAACACCACACATCTTAATTCCTTTTACATCCCCTTCCTCTCCATTCCCTCCCTTCCCTTCTGGGTCCCCTTCCCATTTGGAAAGATCTAGTTCCTTACTTCCTGTTAGCCATCTTTTACTTTGCTCGATTTATAATTTGGGTTTCTCATGCAAGAGAAACCATGCACTATTTAAGCTTGTGAGTCTGATTTGTTTCACTTAACAATATGGCCCTTCTCAATCCTGTAGTCTTACCTCTGTCGCACCTTGCTTTATGCTACAGCCTCCTAGTTGGATTTCGTCTCCCTCATGTGTGCGTGCCAACCACGAACCACATCACCACTAATGTGACCACAGCATTCCTATACTTAAAACGCTCCCACAGCTTCCTATTCCCTAAAGAAGAAACTCCACATTGTTCAGTATGGCGAGGGAGGCTGTGCAAGTTCTGTCCCCATGTATGTGTCTAGTCAGACTGTTGCCACAGGCAACTATCTTACTGGGAGAAAGTAAAGGGGATCCCCAGACAGAGGACTCTGTATGGGGCACCACTTTACCCTCCCTATACTGCCAACACTTTCACATTTGGCAGTCTCTGTACATCTCTATCCCTTGATTGCTAGCTCTTTGAGGACAGCAAATATATCTCATTTATTTTTAATGCCCATGTCTGGATCATGACAAGGTTTCAAATGATTGAATAAAATCAAGAGGAAGTCATATCTTTTTAGGTGATGCCAAACTTTCATTCTAAATATTTATATTATTTATTTATTTACTTATACTTTTTGAGACAGGGTGTCACTCTGTAGTGCAGGTTGGCTATAAACTCGCTTATGTAGCTGGCTTTGAACTTATGGTGATCCACTTACCTTAGCTTCCCAAGTGCTGGAATTATAGGAGTGCACCACCATACCATATTTGTTTTAGATCCAAATGGTCATCTACACACTTGTTCTGGAGGGCCTTTGTTATGTATTTAATAGCTCTTCATTGTTGTCATATAAACACAGCTTCTAAATTACCTTGGGGGAAATTCCTCAACCTGAGGAACTATACAAGGAACATGACAGTTTAAAGAGGCAGGAGATAGTGTTGCCCCCCCACTGTAATTAAATGAAGCCAAAAATTTGGGTTGACGTTAAATGAACTCAGCTTCTATGCAACTTTGTTCCAGGAATGGTCGGATATTGTTTTAGAATTTTCCTTAGCTCTCATGTAACTACTCTTGTTCCTCTTCCATCTCAGCCTTTTCTTTTTTCTGCAACCCAGGATCCTAAATCTACAACTGCTATGCATGGTCCACATAGGGTCCCAGGAGCTCTGGGCTCCAGGTCAGTTCTACTTGCTATGCAGTTTCCTCTCCTGACCTTCTATCTTCAACTCTACCTTTCTTCTCAGGCTGCCGTTTATTACTGGGTTCCAGAAGGGAAGGCAATGCATTAAATTAATTCAATTACTATATGAATGATGGTTATTTAAGGGACTTTAAGCACTATCTCAAGTGTATCTAAACTTTAGAAGAGGGATCTTATTTCCTCAAAGGAAAGCGGCTTGAATCACACATTGTATTTAATGAATAGTACATCTTGGTATTTTTCTAATCATACCAAATAATGCACATGTCTATTCCTTTTCCCACAAGTCAGCCTTGCATAAATGTTCAAGTTGATGCTTTCACAAAAGAAACAATAAGAGTTACAAATATTATTTAATGGGAAAGTCAAACCTATATTACAAAGCACTTCAAAATCAATTTGAGAGATTCTTATCTGCGGGTATCAGTCATAAGGGCAAAAATCTCAGACTCATTATGCATAATTGAACTTAGCAAACATGAGTTCAGTTATTCACCTTCCTTACTATCTGAGCAGCAACCTCAGGGTGTGAGAAAGCTTGGTTAGTAATGTGGCTTATTCTCTTTTTTTTTTTTTCTGGTGCTAATGCATACCACGATGGTAAGGAAGGCCTGAAAACGTTAGGACATCTTTCAAAGTGACAAATATTTGTTGGGAGTATAGTATTTCTACGGTAGCATGCAATTAATAAGACATGATTCCTATCTTCACATAGCTTATTAGAGGTCCTCATGCCCATACAGAAGCCTGGATGTGATAAATGCTATAGAGGAGGTACAAATAGACTCCCTAAGCTCCAAGAAGATTGATTCTAGATGGCAAAGACTGAAAAGAGTTTTCAAAGGGGGCATCTGAAGAATTGCTATAATCTCACAGTGTACAGATGTTGGGCGAGGGTGTCCAGACAAAGCGAGAGGAGTGTGAGCGAAAATACAAAGCAGAAAAGAAGAGGGTGAGCGAGACTGTGGTTGGAGACTCTGGGTGACAGAGAAGTCAGATTCCAGGACTATTGCACTAGGTTTAGAATAAGAAACACTCAGTACACAACTCCTGTGCTCCTTTTGGAAAAATAATATAAATATGCTTCTTTTTCCTACTTGATATCTTTATTTTATTTTTTTTTTTGCGGCACCGGGGATTGAACTCACAGCCTTGCGCCTGCCAGGGCAGGCGCTTAAGCCACTGAGCCAAACTCCCGGCCCTGGTTTTTTGAGGCAGGGTCGCACTATGTAGCTCAGGTCGGCCTTGCGCCGCGTTGTAGCCCAAGCCGGCCTCGAACTCACAACGCTCCGCCTACCTCAGCCTCCCGAGTG
>RJWM01046368.1:0-12323 GCA_004363535.1 Dasyprocta punctata
CTCTCTCTCTCTCTCTCTCACTAACGGGTCCATAGTTCCCGGGCTATCTGTACATAGGCATTGCCCGTTAACTGCCACAGCCTGGTTTCAGAGATTCTGACTTTGAATCTCGGCTTTGTACTTCTCAAAGTTCTCAGGATGATTTCTTAAAGCCCGGCTCCGGTTGGAAAGCTCCCCATGGGGATCAGGTGGAGACACCGCAGGATCAAAGGGAGCCACTGACTGTCCGCTGCTGCTGTTTCCTGGTTGGTGTCTGGCGTTTCGGAAGCGGACAGAGGAGGGGCTGGGGCGCAGAAGGCGGAGATGCCCGTTTTGAGCGTGGCTGTCTCCTAACACCTAAAACGTGGCCTGGCACACAGTGGCTGCTCATCGATACTGGGCGACTGAGCGAGTGAACGCTACGAGGAGCGCCCTCCCTGCAGGGCGTGCCGGGGGACGGTCACCTCTCCCCGCAGGCGGCCAGGGCTGGGCTGCGGCCAGAAGCGGATGAGCTCCAAGCCCAGGGCTCTCAGCTCTGCCCGCGGCACCTCTACCGCGGCCAGGCAGGGACCTGGACGTTGGCTGCGGGCCCCCGAGGCTGCTCGTCCGCGGGCCAGCTTTTGTACTGTGAAACGTGCTTTTGCAGTACCGTTTCGAAAGAGAGGAGAGACAGACTTTGGGACAAGAGCTTTCTATCCACCCAGCACTCTCTAGACGCCCGCCGGGCTCCCGGGCCGTGGGGGGACCTGGCCCCCGTGCTGGCTGCACCTCTGGCCCCCTGGGCTTGGAAGGTGGGGAAGAAGCCAGTCTAGCGCCCCTCCCTCTCCTTCCCATTTGGCTTCTCCCGCTCAGGGGAATCCTCGCAAATCACAGTGATCTTGATTCTGTCAGCCCCAGGCGAATAGCAAATGCTCAGTTAACAGCCGCCACCCAGATAAGCACTGGTTTGTTTCCTTTGGGGATTCCTGGCTGCCTGGGGGAGGACTGCTGAGGTCAACCAAATTAAAGGGTTTTCATCTTTGGGCCCCAGGAGGGACATGTACTGGGGAAGCAGAGACTGGGGGTAACAAGTTAAGTCATCTGGAGGCTGGCAAAAGCCACTGGATGACGATCACTCCCTGCCACTCTGCTCCCTGCCCTTTGTGATGCCAGCACCCTCCCCTCGGCTCAGCCTGCTTGCCCAGGTTGGAGGTGCCGCCGAAATTCTGAAACTCGTCTCTTTCTAACCAGGGAACATGAGACCTCTTACCCCTCCTTCCACCCACGGGAGTTAGTTGGAAGTTCCAACTGCATTTCACTAAACTAAACCCAACTAAACCCAAATCGACGGCTCATGAGAATAACCCAGACTACCCAAGAGCACGGCATCACTTTAATGCACAGTACAACTAATTTTCCCACATTTTTCTTCTCCTCATCCCACATTCTTTACTTTAGAATGGAAGACGTTCTGGGAAAGTTTCTTTAGTTGCATTTTCTATTTTGCGGGGTGGTTGCCAGTCACAATGACTAGATTGTTGGCTACACAAACGTTGCATTAAAAACTTCATTGCACTCACTAGCTCAAGGGAAATAAAATTTCCTTTTAGCCTAGTATTTAAAGAGACAGTCATTTTGTTGCTGCTGCAGGACTGGGGGTTGAACCCTTGCACACCCGAGCTACACTCCCAGCCATAAAGAGATGCTCTCCAAAACAGTTTAATTTTATTAGCATTCCCTTTATCAGTGTAGGGCTAGATGGAGAAGACCGCCAAAGGCCTCGCTCGGGTGCTTAGGGTACGGCTTTGGGTGATTGAACCAAGGAGGCTCAGGACAAACAGGGAAGAGGAGGGCACGGGGTGGGGGGGGGGATGGCCTGGATGGATTCCTCTCCCTCCTCAGCTGCCTCCTCTCTCTTTCTGCTTCCCCTCTTCTGTGCTCAACTCCTGTGACTTTTTCTGCCTTGGAGCCAGGCAGACCAGGGGCTGTAACTGTGAGCCCAGTGATGGCAAACCTTCTAGAGACCAGTGCCCACACTGCACCCCCAAAACCCACTTACTCATCACAAAGTGCCAGCGTGCCATTCAACCTGAATACTGAGGTTTTAGTTTGGAGAAACCCAACTGACACCTTAACATCTTTTGTCTTAAAAGAAAAACATATAACACGCGAGCCACAGGTTCTCCACCGCTGAACAGACCTCTCCTCCTTTAAGTTGCCAGTGTCCAATGCTCTGTCTCTGCGACAAAAAAGTGACTGAGACAATATTACTTTTAACACTGTCAACATCATTCTGCTATTTTAAACATCTCTGGCAAATATGGGGACTTTTAATTCAGGGCCAGGCACAAGGAACCACTCAGTTGAATTCTAGTAGTTCACCCAAGAAGCAGGAGGTGGGTGCTGAATTTCGAAAGGATGGTGCCGGGAATCGCTTGGGACATTCATGCACGGCCCAGTGTGAGAGCGAAGAAAGAGGATTTTTCTCCGGGGTGTAACTTCCTGGAGGAAATGCCAGCGGTTTCTTTCAGAGTGGGGTCACCACCATCGTGACTGTCACACGCCTCTGTGTGCAATGTGTGACCAGGGTCCGGATGGGCTCCACCACACAGCTGTCCCTGGGGTGCTGCGTGTCCGCTTGTCTTGGACCCCGGAGAAGGCTTCTCCTCCAGTCAACTTGGACACGGGAGGAGCAGGAAGGCCCCAGCGCACACCTGCCAACATCGGACGGTGCTGCAAAAGCCGGGAGAGGCCGTCACACAGGCCTGGTACAAACCCAGGTGTTTCCACAGGTGTGCATCGCGTTGGCATCAGTCACATTCAGTGCTCTTGAATCGACAGTATAGGAAAACCTCTCAACAGAGCCCATTTTTAAAAATTTTTATGTTAATACTCATATGATTAGATCAATTTTACTTGTCTATATCTGTTAATGTAAACAACCATTTTGAAGATAACGATACGCAATATTGCAACCATTGTCTAGTTTCTATCATCCTGTTTTGTAAACCTTTAATGTTACTGTTGTGCATTTACGCTAGTTGTTTGTCTCTTTCGCTTTTTGTCTTTCTTATGTCTTTTTTTTCTCTTAAATTTAAAAAAAAAAAATTTTATGTTTCTGCCAAACACATAAGGCAAGTTGTATCTCAAGAGTTCTCAAGCGAACTCAGACAGCACAATGAAGTTAAAATTCCTCTGAGACAGACGTGCACATTGCTTCATGCGGATTTCCTACCTTTGTGTGAGCACAGAGCTGTAATAAAGGGCTCCAGACAGCTGTTCCCGCTGCCCGGCTCCTTGAGGAAGACAGCCTGACCCCTCGTCAGTCGTTTGGAGGTGAAGATGTCCGCCCAGCGGTGCCTAGCTGCTGGGTCTGTCTGTCATTGTCGTGTTCTGGGTTTGATTTCATCCATGTCCATTTGGTGCCCAGACAAATCTTGACGGTGTCCTGCAGAGGTCCCGGGGAAAGTGTCCTCCCCGAGGGTGTGAAACGCAGGACCTGAGATTTCCGGAGCGTGTCAGCCTGTGCTGTGCGCTGCCAGACCCCTCCAGTCCACCTGGGCTTTCGTCAGGGTTAATCCTCAGTGTGCCCGAGGAGGTGGGCGCTGGTCACGCCACCCCTCTCCTAGGAACAGAGGAGCTGGGACCAGTGGCAGAACAGTGTATCCAAACCCTGAGGGTGTACAAGGTTTTCATATTTAATCTTTCACTCCTTCAGATACTCTATATATTCAATCTTTTTCAAAGGTAAAATGGATAATTTAACCATGTGTGTTTGAACCAACTAAACTGGTACTAGTGCCCTCACAATGGAGCAAATTATGAAACATGTTTGTATCATATCAGAGAAATGAACAATTGCAGGGTTTTTAGTAAAACTAAGAACAAAATAGGTAAGGAGGAAATGAATGAAAATCCTTACAGCTTAATCCTTGCCCTGAACAACTGAGTTTTTTGGTAAGTGATACCTTCCGATGCACCCTCATCCCACACCTTGGTACTCCTAACCTGCTGTTCTGAAGGTTAGATTCTAGATGCTAAAGCTATCCAGGCTAGCGGTGGGTGCTAGAGACCTGTGTTACTGTGTTGTCTGTAGCTGCCGGGCTTGATTGAACCCCAATCTTATATCACATGTGTTCCATTGTAAGCTTGGACAACAGTAAGAAATCTTTACACTCTCTGACCTGTCCCAGTGAGGACTTTACCATCCCATTTCACTTAAAGCATTGTTATTAGGAGAGAGAAAAAATAGCAGTCACTGAAGTAACATTTGCAATCTAGCCCAGTTCAATAGGCTGTCAACTCTGCATTTTGTTTTTGGGTGCTGGGCATAGGATCATAAAATGTTTCACCCAGAAACAGAATTCATTCATTCAGCATTTAAAAAATTCCAGAACACATAAGTATGTCAATAAAAGTTGCACACTTTCCAGTGTGTTTAAAGAAAGACATGAGCTGCTTCCAGTGTTGAGAAGCAGCCAGCTATAGTGAGTAAACTCATATTAAAATGTAGGTTCACATTCTTGGAGGCTGAGGTTAGTAGGATTACAAGTTCAAGTCCAGCCTGGGCAACTTAGTGACTTAGTAAGATCCTCTCAAAATAATAAAGGACATGGTGGCCCAGGCCTATAATCTCAAAAAGTAAAAAAAGGCTGAAGATACAGCTCAGTGTGAAAGTTGTGAGTTCAATCCCTAATAGTGAAAAAAATGAAATAAAACAAAACAATTCAGTGATTATCACACAGATAACCTGGGCAAAAACATTATAAGTAATCTCATCATTATTCTTTCTCTTCAGATGGAAAGTGTGTAACTTTCCGTATCCTGACAGTCATATCTGCAGTGTCACTAACAAACTTCAAATGGTGAGAAGATTCTCATGTCCTAGAGAAAATGATTCCCAGTACTTCTTGCCTGAGAAGCTTCTTTGGCACCATTTCATGCAAATGTATGAAGTTTAGCTTTATATCCCTTCCTGCCATAAGCACCAGACCTAAATCAGCACTCTCAGATGTAATACCTGCACGGCAGTGGTAAGCTTTCCCACACCATCGGGGCTACTTGTTTGCCTCAGTATTGTCATCCAGGCTGCCACAGGAATGCAGAAGCTTTGAAACAAAGCTTGGCATCCGTGCTGATAACTTCAACCTGCCGTGTAAGGTCACGCTATTGTCCCCAGCACTGACTTCAGCAAATAAGAATTTGTATCCTACATTGTTCTTTGAGCATCAACAAAATAAAAGCTGTTGTTTGAATTTTCATTTCTCATTCAGCTACGTTATTTAAACACATCAATTAATTTGCAAGTTCCTACAGAGCAG
This sequence comes from Dasyprocta punctata, assembly GCA_004363535.1. NCBI lineage: Eukaryota > Metazoa > Chordata > Mammalia > Rodentia > Dasyproctidae > Dasyprocta > Dasyprocta punctata. The sequence continues at coordinate 5,280 of RJWM01046368.1, forward strand.
GGACAGTTTTGGCTTTGCAGTCTCTCTCTGCAGCCTTCACAAGGGTTAACCATAGACACTCATTAAAGATGCACGCAAGCACTAGCACACACGTGCACACAGACACATGCACCCGTACACCAACAGACACTGATGCTACAATTGCACTTTCAATGTATCACTAGCTTCAGTGGCACGGAGGGAACCTAGAGCTCTAGCATGACTGTTTTTTGCGACTCCGACCAGGCATTTAAGAGCCAGGGATCAGGAATGTCGCTATGGATTTGAAGCCAGGTTTTGAAAGCTCCAGCCCTGCAGCCCTTCTGCAGCTGCCTTAGCTTGGGCAACATGCCTAGAAATTTTCAGTGAATGAGGAGGAAAAGGCGTTGTGTTCAGTTTTTAGACTTTCCAGGTATTCTGTATATTCAGTTCGAACCCAGGGTAAAAGGTATTGCATTTTTAGTATCCTCTTATGCATCATAGAGATGCAGTAATTCCTCATTTGCACCTCACCTAAAAATCATATCTTAAAGTTAATAAAAAGACATGCCAAATGACCAAAAAGAATAATCTCATCTCTGAAGTCTCATTAGAAGCACAAAAGAATAAAACATTTTCTAAAATTGATCTATGTTGACTCTACTGTGTACTTTGAAGTTACACGCCTACCTGTAACACCAGGAAATAAATGTGACCTCTCCAACCACAGAGGAAGTATTAAGACATCTGAATGTATTACCAATTGTCCTTGGACAGCATTTTAGATATTTCATTCATCTATGACAATGTTTCTGCTATTATTTACATGGAGAAATCTGAGAGCAAATCTTCCTTTCCAGAGTCTAATTTTTGCAGGAGGGGGATGGTTCTTTTTTTTTTTAATTTTATTTTACAGAGAATAAAGCCAAGCAAAATAAAACAGAATACAGCAAATCAAAACAAGATAGTGTAAATAACTCAGGATTTCAAAGCAAGATAATAGGAATTCAGTAATGGCTAACATGATGCCTCTTGTTGTCTTCTAAATAACTGTCCATACCTTCAAACATAGTAAAATCAAACAAAACAGAGCAGAACCAATAAAACAAAACAATGATAGGATTTCAAAACAAAATAATGGTAAATCCAAAATGGCTACAATATATATTGCTATCTTTGAAATAGCTGCCCGTGCTGTGGGATATAATAAAATCAAGCAAGATAAAGCAGGACAAAACCCAACCAAACAAAACAATGAGAGTGATACAGAAGTCAACAAGAAGCTAAGACCTCCTGCTGGTCAGTGCCATGCACAGGCTGCCTGGGGGAGAGCCAGACACCAGCCCCTTCCCGCATGCGGGCAAGGAGACAAGAAGCCCCCCGCCCCCAAGTGACCAACTGATTCGGAGAAACACAGGCTGCGATGATAGCTATTGAGGTAAAATAGGACAATGTTTATAGTGTTTAGTGTTTCACTGACTTTGCAGGTCTAAAGCTGGTAGTCCGATGTATTCAGAGGATAACAATATGCAGTGTAGCATCTATGGGAGTCTCCTTCTGAAGGTGGTGTCCATTGTTAATTGCCTATTATCTTGTTTTGAAATCCTGTACCAGAGTCTAATCTTTATTTTTTTCCTCTGAGTTGCCAGTTTATCTCTCAGTTTGTTTGAAGATGACCGCTTTTTAAAATTATTACTATATTTTAAGTTGCAATCATTTGTTGAGCACATGCTCAAAGTGTTTTGAAAACAAAAACCAAAAACAGAAAGAAAAAAAAAAAGAAGCAACTTCCAGATGGAAGAAGTAAGTCTGTATTTTTATATGAGGTTAGGAACTTGGTCGGAAAAAGGTGAGTCATTTTAGTTGACTCATTAACTTCTCTTTTATTTAACCAGATGCCTTTCTAAATAATGAGCAACTCAGCTGAATAATGGCATACAAGCCCTAAGATTTCCTTGTAAGATTAGTTGAAATTCAAATCATAGATTCAAGTCTTTTTTCATAAGCATAGGGAAGCCCCATCTACACAGGTGGGAAATTTTAATCACACGCTAACCCTAGCAGTAACATTAACCTCATCTTAAGATTTCATTGCAAGCCTACTAAGTACTTAGGTCTTTGAAATCTTATTAAATGACAGAAGCAATTACAGTCATGGAAATGACAATAAAACAAATTCCTAAGTAATAGAGGATTGCAAATATATGTCAACATGTAGCTGGACACAGAAGAATTTGTTAAAAATCAGCTCCAAGGGAGAAGAGAAGATAAAAGACAACACTGATGGATTGGTGTTGGTTTTAGTCGGTACCAGAGACTGGGACACATTTCTCACAGCTGTGTGGCTGGAAGGCCCAGATCATGGTGCCAGTGGATTCTGCTTCTGGTGAGGGCTCACTGCCCAGAGTACACATGGTCAGGTTCTTGCTGCTTCCTCCTTACAAGGATGCAAGAAGAGCCAGCAGTGGTCTTTCTCTAATAAAGACACTAATTCCATTGTAGGGGTCCCACCCACATGACTTCAGCTGACCCTAATTATTTCCCAAAGGACCCTCTCCAACTACCACATCCCACTGGGGGTCAGGACGTCAACATATGAATTTTGAGAGGATGCCACTATCAGTCTACGAAGTGACAAAGTAATGAAGAGATCCCTTGAAAGGGGTCAGTTTCAATGTCTGAGGTAAGAGAAGGAGTTGCACTCATTGGACTAACATTAAAGATCTTTAAAGTAAGTTCAATAATGACTAGTTATCTGGTTTTTGGAGCCCAGTGCAAAATGAAAACGTCCTACATCTTGTTTAAAAAGAAACAAAAATAAATGGCCAACTGTGTTCTGTCTTGCAACTAGTTGTGTTTTTTTATTTGTTATTTAATGTTCTAAGTAATTAAAGATTTTAAATGTTTATTGTTTTTTTTAAATTGTACAATACCAAGCTGGGTGTGGTGGTACACACCTATAATTCCTGTAGTCCAGAGGCTGAGGCCTGAGAGTTGCCACAAGGTCAAGGCCAGTCTGGGCTACATACTGAGTTCAAAGCCAGTCTGAGTTACAGAGCAAGACCCTGTCTCAAAAAATAAATAAAATAAATAAATAAACCTCAAAAATTGTAATTGTGCAATACCCAATTAAAATGAAAATATAAGAGCATCTGACTTCCCTACAGTCACAGGAATCACACAATTCATATTTCATAGCTCATAGATGTATATGGAGTTCGTTCTTAACCAGGACAGTGGAAATGCTGCACACAACTGATCCCGGTATTTTCTCCCTCCTAGATATGTTCCAATCTACTAGCACTCTCAGCCTCTGGCTGGCTGAAGAGCAGAAGGAACTGAAATGCAAAGAAAATCCTCTGCATGGCTCTGCCTTTCCCTCCCTCCTATGTCATAATTTTCTTGGAAGTTGTGGCAGAATAATTACTGGTCCCTTGTAACTCTCAGCTGAACTGAGTCAGTGTGGTTTCAGGTGTGGAAGGCCCACCTGAGGATTGTTGCCAACAGCATAAAAGAAGAACTGGAGGGGAAAATGTGTGCTGTTGATTCTCCTGGAGAACCACGTCACAGTGGTTTTCCTGACATGAACTTGGTTGTTCTCATCATCAGAGGAACTCAGGTCCTCGCTGTCACTGAGGATGGCTGTGGTTCTCTTCAAGGGAGCTCTGGTCCTTAACTTGAGTGTTGCTTCCTGACTCCAGTGCAGATCCCTCAGCCTGGAGCACAGATCCTTCATCCTGCTGGCACAGACTTTCTAGCTTCCACTGCTGACCTTTGGGCCTTCCCAGCACAGATCCCTGATACAGATTTGCATGAGACATTGTCATGGGCTCCAGGCCTCCAGCTAGACTCATGCAGAACACTGCTGTGGGATCCGGGCCCTCAGCTGGATTCTTTGGGTCCCTAGTGTGTGGACAGATCTCCTGCACTCTTCTGCATTTGACTCCTTGGGTGAAGATTATAAAATAATCCTATAAGTTATGTGCCCTGTGTTAAATCTATTCCCTTGCAGACCCTGACTACAACAGAAGTGGCTGGCCAATACAAGGCCATGAGAAAGAAAGGATGTGAGACAGTCACTCAGTGACTCGTGTTCCTTAGAGCATCACTTTGCTATCTGCAGCCTCAGCAAGTGCTAATTCCAACAGGAAAAGCATCTCTTTTCCAGGTGCTCTGGGTCCTGCACACTCATTTGTAGACATAAATGCAGACCTTTGCTTAATGTGGTCTCATGAACACCACACACTGGGGGACCCTTGGATTCTGTGCTTTCAGGGTGTTGAGAAAAGTGTACATGTAGGGACAGAAAGGGACAGCTGTGGACACAGACTGCATTCCTCTCTTCTCTCCACAGTTCCATAGACTTCACTTTACAAGCACGAGCTCAGAGATAAAATGACCTAAGAATCCAAAGATGACAATTCCTCATTAATGTCCTCATTAAACCAAGTATGAGGCCCCTTCTGAGCATGGGTCCTACACATTAATCTGGCCCTGGTGACAACACAGAGTTGTCACCAACAGAACATAGTTATAGAACAAAACCTATGAAAGGCTTACCTGTGACATGTAATGGTGTTGAGAAACTATCCAAGCCAAAACTGTTGTGTCTAACAAAAGCTTCTGGATTCCAGAATATGACATTGACAGTGGTGGAAATGCAAAGAAAGACACATGATCCAATGCTGGGACCGTGCTCCCTAATGTGATGTGCTATGAGATGGGAGATCCTTAGGTCAACATTAGGGGTGCCCTGAGCCGGGATTTGGATCCCAGCCTCTGTGACATCCTGATCATCAGTGAGATCCCCCACTCTCACACACACTCCCACCACCTGCCATGAAATCCTCAAAAATGTTGAGTTTATGTGCTAGTGCTGTGCCCTTGAACTTTCAGCATGTGGGTTAGAAAAACATTTTTTTCTTTATAACATTAGCCTGCCTCAGGTATTTCACTATAGTAATGCAAAGTTAACTAACGTGGTCCCAGTTCTAGTTATCTTTTGCAATGCAACAACAACAACAAAAAAAATCCAAACACAGCACCTCAAAACCACTTTATTCATCCCTGAGTCATCATAGGGCGGGGAGATAACTCAGAAGTAAAAAACAAAATTATTTTCTCTTTGGACCGTTACCCAATCCAGAAGTAAATTTATTTTGTAATTGGGCCATTGTTTAAGAAACAGATTACTGCTGTATCTCTGGAACTTGTGGCCAGTATTATCCTGAGTTATCTAAACAGGCCCAACGCAATCACAGGAGTCCTTGGACGTGGAAGAAGGAGAAAAATAATGGAAAATCAGAGAGGCAGCAGCTTGAAGATTCAGCCCAGTGTTGACAGTTGGAAAAATGAGTGAGGAAATGCAAGTGGCCTCAAGTATCTGGAGACAGATTCTGCCCTGAGCCTCTGGCAGGAGCACAGCTCTGACAACATCTTGATTTTACTCTGGTGAGATCCAGTCTAGAAAATGTGAGATAATAAATCCCTACATTTGTGATAACCTGTTGCAGCATCAATGGGAAATGAACAGAAATGGGGGCAAACCATTGTCCTAGGTGAGTGGAAGAATAGATCTGCCTTATGCACCATGGCGGGGAAGGTAGGTGGAACAGATTTATGGGGCAAAGAAACAAGAATTCTGTTTTGAAAGTGTTTTATTCCTACAGACAATCTGCCATGGATTCTGGGAGACATGAGATGGCACATTTATAACCTCACAATAGTGAAAACTTGAAACATCCCAAATATTCACTGGCAGAACAGAGGCAAAGCGAGGTGCAGTTGTATGGTAGAATATTACATGGCCAAGAAATAAAGGAATTACCTCTAATCCCAGCACTTGGGAGGCTGAAGCAAGAGAATCACCATGAGTTTGAGGCCAGCCTGGGTTATATAGTGAGTTCAAGGTCAGACTGAATTGCATAGTGAGACCCTGTCTCAAAAATCAAAAAACAAAACAAAAACAACAATAGTGTGTGTGTGTGTGTGTGTGTGTGTGTGTAACACTAAGGTAATTGCAAGAAAAAGAAAAATAGTCCCCTGACTGATTACCTGACCGGTCTTCACCATGGCCTGTCACAAAACGGAGCCACAGAAGCCGCTCTTGTGTTCAAGTCTCCTTTCCCAGTTCCTGCTCACCTCTGAGCCCAGAGGCTTTGCCATCCTGTCCTGAGAGCCCAGCTACACTTATAAAAGGGGGTCATCATATTTGTAATATGTTTAGGAATCTAACACTAAAGGACTTTCTAATTATCTACCTCTCTCTAAAGCTTAGTAAAAATTTCCAGCTCTCATGCCATAATCAATAAATCAGGATTTCTGGGGTGTAGGGTAAAGCATCTCCTTATATTTAAAACTCTGGGAGAGATTATTAAGCAAAATCACCATAGTAAGAACTAAGTAAATCACTAATTGATTAATCTAAAGACAACTGTCCTCATTTGAACCTCAACTCCTGGGCTGGGACTTCCTTGGGCACATCTGGTGGCCGGATGGGGCAGATCCACCAGATGACTGTTCACACGAGGGGCTGAAAGGCACCGGGGAGATAATGGAACCCTTCAAAAGAACAACACAGGTGCAAGATTAATTCCAAGTCTGTGGCTCAGACCTCCACGAGCCCTGTGGCTTTGCTTCAGGTTCAGCTCGGGCAGGAGTCAGGTAAACCAAGGCTGAGTACTTACGAAGCCCTCACTTATAGGGCCTGCCAGTACTCAGGGTGACAACACTGCTGCCATGGCTGACATGGACACGTTGTCACCCTGAGCCCTGATCTTGGAAGAGCATGTACCCGGCCATCATATTCTGCAGGGTCAGCTGAGCCACCTCTAGACAACAACTGTCCACTCATTGAATGACAGGACCTCCAACGGTCAGGTGTCACAAGAGACACAGTGCAGCATTTAAGTGATGACTTGTCCTGGAGAAGGACATGGGTGGGTACCACTTAGATCCACGAGGTGACACTGCCACAGATATAGAACGCATCCTCCTGCCTCCTTGGGGACATTTATTGCTCACTAAGGAAATACTGCAAGTAATCCATAGGTCCGATTCATCTGCAGACAACTGAAGGATACTTTA
>RJWM01046369.1:0-12371 GCA_004363535.1 Dasyprocta punctata
TTGTCCCTAAAGAATAGTTAGCTGCTTTGTAGTAATTTTGAAAATCAAGAAGTGTGAAAGGTTCTTGCCCTAGTATAAATTACTGTACAATTATGGCAATGGTCTAACATGGCAGAAGGCCAAAGCAGGAGTTCTTACCACTTCCTCCTTCTTCTTCAGCCCTAATTGTGCCTCCCTTTCCCATTTGCACATGAAGAAATGAACCTGCCTGCAGGTCCTAGAAAGAACGGGGGTCTCAAGGAGAGGGCATGGAGATGGCGGAGGGCAAGGCTGGGGAGAGAGAAAGGAAGACAAGACGAGTATCTGATCAAGTCTTCATTTATTGCGGAAATGTTCAAGGTTTATATAGAAACGGGAGTGGAAGCTGTCATCTTATGGGGGCGTGCACAGGCCGTCGTCATTTCCCGGCCAGACAGGGGAGGATCATGAGAAACGTAGGCTTACACACCGGATGCCCACAGGCCAGAGAGGCGGGGCGGCAGCTGTGAAGCTTTCCCGCTCTCTACAAAGAAAATTCCAATCAGTTCCTCACATGTCATCAATGCCCGCCCCAAGTGCTGCTTCTGGTTAGAGGTCATAAAACCTCCTGCCATGTTTGTCTCTGGTGAAGGAGGTAGCCCAACTGCCATGGGTTGTGTGGTCCTTTGCACATCCTCAATAAAAGCATTCCTTTCTTTTTTTACTTTTCACTTCTCTATTGCACCAGAAAACCCTAACAGTGCAAATCCCTCATATTTGTTCTTCCTTTTTCAAGATGGTTTTGAGTTTTGAATTAATAGGATAACCTTCATATGATTTGGGGAATTTGTTTATTAATTTCTGCAAAAATATCAGTTGGAATTTTAAAAGGGATTGCATTTGATCCGTAGATTAATTTTGGGGGTATTGTTATTTTAATGTTAAGTCTTTTAACCTATAAACATGAAAAGTCTTTTCTTTAAGTTAGGTTATCTTTTTTTAATGATTTTCTTTTTAGTGTTCAGAGTTCACATCTTATATTTCTTTGGTTGCCAGTGCATTTCTTAATACCTTAATGAAGAAAGCATGCTTTTGAATTGCCAAGGTGATTAAAGCACGAACTAGCAGAGTATACAAAACAGACCTCCATTCAAACTTCTGTCTCCCTAGACTTTCAGACATTTTCCTTTACAGTGTTCCTGTTGAAGACTGGAGTACTTAAAATCACAATAGCTTCCTGTGGGAAGTGCTAGAAATACAGATCTCAGACATTGTCTAGAGCTACTGAATCAGAATCTCGAACCAATTCATATTCAATTAACCATTGAGATGCAATTCTATGTGGTAGGAGAGGAAAGCAGTAGGGCAGCATTTTAACCTCATTGACCATAAACCATTGAATCCAAGCTTCAATAGGCCAAATTAAGAAGTGGCTAATGTTTCTTCCAAGTGCTTAAACCAACATACTAAATTTTAAATCTTGAGTAAGTCCATTTCAACAATTTTGCATGTTAAAACTTTATTTTTCATAACACTAGTTTTTGTTTTCTGAGAATCTACTCCCAGATATGCTCCCCACATCCTTAGCAATCTGGACTGTGCTGGGATCTACTTCCCATGGACTCTAAGCCCAAGATGGGAGGTATCAGTTCCTAAGGAGTATTACCATGCTTTGTTAGATATTTTCCCCATGGTCCAGTTACTGAAAAGCTTTATTAGTCCTAAGCTTACCTAGCTTAGGTCATCATTCTATTATAGGCAGCAAAATTAGATAGAAATTAATATACAAGCAGAGAGGGACTGAACTCGAGGAAGTCAGCACAAAAAATGGAAATCAGAATTGCAGCCAAAGGCACAACCAAAGAAGGCCAGGCCTCAAGATAAAGAAGCAATTCTACATGCCTCCCTAAGGGATAAACAGTAACTTAGAATTATACTGCAGTTAGCACTACTTGGTCCAATAAGTTCAGATAGGCATCAGGCACCCAGGTGGGTAATCAGGGCATCTAGACTAATCCCTTCCCAAAATGCCTTTGTTCTTTCTATGCACTCTTGATATAAGACCCCCAAGAATGACCCAGTATCTCAAAGAATGATATAAGAGAAATAAATATAACTCCCACCCTGCTAGATATTCCATAAGCCAAGTTCATGTTTCCCAAAACTGAAGAATCAACTCTGATGAATGCAAGTTAATTACTGAGGGAGAGACAGCTCCTGAGAGAGACAGGAGGGGACCCAAAGAGTGGGCTGCCAACAAGTCCACTTCTCAAAAGAAGTTTTATGAGCAGAATCATGATATGGGTACAAGATCACAAGATGGGCACATTGTGGGACAAAACTGATCAACCAATAAAATTACAAGTATAACCACTTAAGCAGTGTTGATTCAATGGGAAAGAAAGTGACGTAGCAAGTCTACATGGAAAGAACAAGGACTTTTTGAAAGAGATGGGTTAGAAGATCCTGGTCTCCCACTTGGGTAACTGATGCCTATTTAGAATATTGATTATGGTATATTATTTATCCCTCAGGGAATCATGTAGGTATAGTCATTTCATCTTTATCTTGAGGCCTGGCCTTCCACAAATGTGTCTCCCAGCACAGATGTAATGCTTTCTTGTCTTCTACGCTGACTCCAAAGCCTACCCCTGTTTGACTGCCTATATTTCTAACTTAGCTGTCTATAATACTCTTGCTATGTAACTTGTTTCCCAATTGAATCAATACGAGCTTAAGAGACTATATTTATAATTGACCCACACTGCACCCATGTTGTGATTTTGTTGTATAAATTACCCCTGGAAAAGAACCTTTGCAACAACTTCATTCAAGACCCTTCCTGGAAATCCAAGAGCTATTCTTCTTTCCTTTATCACCAATAAAGCTAACTTAACTTCTTTCAGTGTTTCATGACTTCATTTCTCAATGATGTGAGAACACAAACAGCACATTTGACATCTACTTCTCTTATATAATTTCTTCAAGGCTGAGAATACCAAGATAAGAGTAACTAAGATGTGCTCAACATCTGCAGGGATATTCAATTGCCAGCTTTAACAGTATCCTGTTCTAGACAACCTCCTGCAGCACCAAGAAGCCTCCAGTCATTGTCCAAAACCTGCAGTTACCTTAGATTAGCAGAGCCTCTACAGGTCAATTTCCTCATAGTGAGATCATCCCCCTAATTGGGAACAATTAAAACCTGAAAGGAACTGAGATCCCCCCCTAAGCAGGAATATTCATCTTATGGGAACTGGATTGCCCCATTGTTGTGGTTTGGATCAAGAGTGTACCCCAAAGCCTTCATGGGCTCTTAAGCAAGTCTTTTGAATGGTGATTGAACCATGGGGGGAATATAGTTGACTTGATGTTAAGAAATGGAGTCTGATCAGAAGAGGTAGATCACTGGGAAGAGCGGTGACCTATCTCCCTTCCCACTTCCTCCCTTCTGTCTCTCTGCTTCCTGGCTACCAGGATATGAGTACTTTTTTCCTCCACTATGCTCCTGTGACATGCTTTTCTGCTTTGGAGCCTACCGTTGTGGTTGATACATTGTGTCAATTTGAGAAGTTTAAAAGTTTAACTAAGAGACTCAACAGGGAGCCAGGATTCTTACTTTGTAAACATCCTCAGCCTCTGCAAGAGGAGGGCAAGAAGATTTTGTGAGTGCTACACTGGCCCTGGAGAGAGAGTGGCCTGTGTACAATATAAGGGAGGAAAAAAGGTTTGCTCTTCTCCCTTTTTGCTCTGACTGCTTTGCTGGCTGCTGTCTTGAAGTGTTGCCCTGGTACCATGCCACTCTACATTGGAGCCAACTGATTATGGGCTGAAACCTCCACAAACTGTGAGCTAAATATACCTTTCCTTCCTTAATTTTGGGTGTCAGGTGTTTTGTCTCAGCAACAAGAGAAGAGTAACCAAGACACCTACCAACTGTGGACTGTAGCCATTATCCCAAATAAATGTCTCCTCCTTTAAATTGTGGATGTTGGGTATTGTATCTCAGTGGAAGAAAATAACTAAGAGACCCTTCAAATGGTAAGGACTCTGAAGACACCTTGAAGAACCAACACTGAAATGATGACCAACCAGAACCTAGTCAAAAAATAAAGCTGGCCCCCTTCCTTTGTTAATGGGCTAGATGGTTCTTCTCTGTCAGAGCTGTGTCCCTTCAACCTATTCTCCTGAAGCTGAAGTATTTTCCCATTTTCTCTTCCTTATAAATTAAAATGTATGCCTGTGAATTCATGCCCTTTGCCTCAACTTGAATTCCTTTCACCACTGAGACAGAAGTTCCCACATACAAGTATCAAAAATGCCAATGACTATTTCCACTGGGCACTCCTAGTCAAACACAGACAAGAGGCAAAGTTCTGAGTGACAATATGTTTGATACTGTAGAGAATTTATGTCAAACTAAAATGTGTAAAAGGCTGGTCACTTCCAACTGCACTGGAGAACATGGGGAAGGAAAGATGAATTTGAGGGCTCTAATTCCTAGTTCATGCTTCATATAAATGGCAAAAGAACTTAAATATTTGTACAAAACAAAATCATTATCTCCTATAGCCACAGCTCTGAGATTGCTGAAAAGCAAACTCAGTCTAATCCTATGAAGCAGCTGAATTACAACACAGGCTGACTTCCAAAACTTTCAGTGTACCTAATTTGAAGTGAGGGCATTGACTTGAAAGAAACGAGATATTGAAGACTGGGGTGGGACATATGGGCAAATTCTGCCATCATACTCCTAGATTCTGCTGACTGTTTCTCATCTGTTGAGACAGCCCATCCCGTATGTCTAAGGAGGTTAACCTACCTTGCCTCAAGAAACTACAATGCCTTTCACTGAAGTAGTTGCCTCAAAAGGCACTAATAATTCACTTTAGCACTCCTCTCATCAATCATCTTTGATTCTAGACCAATAGCTATCCTCAAGTCCCAGCAGTCTTCATGGGTGAGGCACAAACTATAACCCCTGAGGAGGTGTGCTATACTGCAAATGATCTACCAAAATTTTTCCAATTCAGATAAACAGAAATCTAAGGGCTGGGGATGTAGCTCAGTGGTAGAGTTCTTGCTTCTTATGCAAAAGTTCCTGGGTTCAATCCCCAGCACCACACAAACACACAAAATTAAATGAAAATATAGAGAATAGTGGGGTAGTGGACCCTTGACTTACAAACTCAATTCGTTCACAGGGAAGGTTGGAACTCAGGTTGTCAGTTAAAGGTTCAGGCTCCTCTACACACCCTTCAAAGTCTCTCTCCTGTACATGGGAAGCTGTCAGTGTCCTTAGACATTGACCCAGGATTTCTCAATTAACCCCAAACAGGAAAAGATGTTGCAATATTCCTTCCAGAACTCTTTAGGGTTTAAATCTGTATCTGAGATCATCTGGAAGCACAAGCAGCTGGCATGTGGGTCATAATTCAAGGTTTTATTCATAAGTTGGAACTAAAATTCCGGTCATAACCCAAGTTGTTCGTATGTCAGGCCAGTCATAATTCAAGGTCCACTGCGTTAAACATGGTGGAATGAAAAGAGTTGGATGAGGCTGAATCTAATGGTATGAGCTCACTAACCAGAAATTCAGGTGTCTGAAACATAGAATGAAAGGAGACCTATGCTAAATGAAGTTTCAATGCCAGAATTGCTCTATTGTACTAAAGAGGAAAGTGTCCACAGGCATGGGAGTATTGGAAGGTGAATATTGATTTATCAAGTTAGATTTGCTCACCCACACTGGCAGTGTCCAGAGGTCATACCTTTCACCAAGAATATGAAAAATAAAGTTGTGAAGTGAATCTCAGGATTGCTGAAGAGCTCAGTTGATCAGAAATCAGTGAAGTGGGTGTTCTGGCACATACCTGTAACCCTAGAAACTCATCAGGCTAAAGCAGAAGCACTGTAAGTTTAAGGCTAGCCTGGGAAACCTAGCAAGATCTTGTCTCAAAGTAAAAAATAAAAAGGGCTGGGGATGTGGCTCAGTGTGGAGGCCCTGATTTCAATCACCAGAGAGAGAGAGAGAGAGAGAGAGAGAGAGAGAGAGAGAGAGAGAGAGAGCTGCTAGTCAACTAGGATTCTTCAATACAATAGGAATAATTGGACCCCAGAATGGCAAGACCAAAGTGCTGGCAATCACCAAAGGAAGATGAGAATGTTAACCACAAAGGAGAGCAGGGTGAGGGCAGTAATTAGAATCACCTGACTCAAAGATCTAAGACATTCATGTTCCTAGAAATCAATGGGCAGTCTACTTACATCTTAGTTAATTGGTATAAGATAAGGAGTTGTAGATCAAGCAAATGGAAGCTTAATGAGCTACCAGATTAAAGAGTTATGACCCATTAAGTAGTGCAGAGGCTTTAGGCATTTTACAAAACCAGTCTTTTGAATAAGGAAGGACCCACCACACTGCCAAAAACATATATGGCTAGTCATTTGCCCAAACTTCTGCCATATCCTACGTAGTTCTCGAAGTTTCAGGGGGAAAGGATGGTAAGAGGATAGAGAAATAAAGATAAGAGACAATATACAGAAAGCTGAGGTCAGGTGGAGCCCTGTCTCTGGATGGGAGCAAAGAAACTGCTCAACAAATGTTGAGCAATGTGTTTATTTATATATTTGTCATATGACACCCCTTTGCTTAACTAGCTTGCCTCTCATGCCCTATGTTGTCAGGGCTGGAACACCTGTTCTCTGGGGACACTCCATGCCCTCAAGGCATTCCTTGGGTACTTCATGCTCTTATCTCTGCACATGCAAATCATCACTAGTTCAGCCACTTGACTTCTTCCCCTTTTCTGTTTTTGTGGTTGCAATCAATGGGTGTTTAGTTGAAGTTGGAGGAGCTGTGCTTGGAGGACTTTGCAGACAACTTTCTTCCTTAAGGCCATACATTTCTACTGGATGTTTAAAACCAAGTCAGAGTGAGACCTGTATTAATTAAAATTAATTTTTTGCTATCTATCAATATCAATTAAGTTGTCTCAGGAATTATCTTAGAACCATGCACAGCACCTCAGTGTCAGCCATCCAAATAAGTCACAGCCATTGCTTGACTAAATTGCTTTATGTGAAAGCTTGGAAGACTTTTTTTTATTTTGGTGACTCTCCTTAGGCACACTGTATACCACTGATCACTTTCCTGGGTAGTCCCACAACCTCCTTGGTCAGAAGACCAGGGATTCATCAGGTTATAGGATATCACTGCAGAGGTCCTCTTATATCCTGAGTCCTCAGTGACCTTGGAGGGCTGGGACCAAAATATTAGCTATCCTTTTAGCCCATCTATCTTTATAGTTTTTTTTCTCCCCAAACCTAAGTTATTGAACATTTGGAAGAGGAGGTTAATGACATTACATTGTAATGGGAGCAGTTAGTATTATACAAAATAGAAACCTTATTTTCTGCATACCGTTGATGTTCTGGTATTTATTTATTTATTTTTATTTTAAATAGAAAAAACTAAATCAAAATTTAAAAAAGCGAGAATTAGGGGATAACAATGGTATACACATTGTGTAGTGTTATCATCAAATCAGTTACTCAGAGCACATCTGCATTCAATTGTTCAAACAACACTAGCACAAAACTTTCTCTTCAATGAGCTCAGAGAAATAAGTAGTATAGCTATCTTAACTATCTTTTATATATAGTTTCTTTCAGCTTCTCACACTAGTGAGACAATACAGTGTTTATACATGTGACTCTGATTTATTACACTTCAGAGTATAACCCCAAGTTGTATTCATTTGTCTATAAAAGTCCCAATTTTACTGGTCTTTATGGCTGAGTAGTACTCCATTGTATAAAAATACCACATCTTTTTTATCCATTCCATAGCTGATGGGCATTTGGGTTGTTTCCAAGAACTGGCTGTTACAAATTGTGCTGAAATATACAAGCGTCACATATGTTGCTGTGGTACTGTGTTTTTAATTCTTCTGGGAAGATACCCAGAAGGTGAATCTCTGGGTCAAATGGGACCTCCAATCCTAGTTTTGTGAGGAATCTCTACACTGGTTTCCATAATGGTTGCACCAGTCTACACTCTAACCAACAGTGGAGAAGGGTACATTTTTCTCCACAGCTCCTCCAGCATTTCTTACTGGCTGATTTCTTGATAATAGCCAGTCTTTCTGGGGTGAAGAGAAATCTCAGAGTTGTTTTAATTTGCATCTCTCAAATGATCGTTTATATTGAACATTTTTTCATATATTTATTTGCTGTTTGTATGTCTTCATCTGAAAAGTGCATATTCATCTCAGATGCCCATTTTTGGATTGAGTCTTTAAATCTGGGAGAACTGATTTGTTGTTGTTTTTTTTTATATGTTCTCAATAGTAATCTTTTGTCTGAGGAACAGCTGGCAAGCATATTCTCCCACATTGTGGGTTGTCTCTTCGCTCTGTTGGTGGTTCCTCTTGCTGTGCAAAAGCTTTTCAATAAGACAAAATGCCAGTTATTGATTCTTTGTGATAGTTCCTGTGCCATCAGGGTTTTGTCCATAAAGCCTTGCCTACACCAGTGTCTTTAAGAGTTTTACCTACTCTATCTTCCAACAGATTTATTGTTTCTGGTTTTATATTTGGATCGTTGATCCATTCCAAATTTACTTTAGTGCTTGGTGAAAGATATGGATCCAACTTTAATCTTCAGCATGTGCAGAGCCAGTTTTCCAAGCACAATTTATTAAAGAAGTTATCTTTCTTCTAGTGAATGTGTTTGGCACGTTCTTCAAAGATAAGGTAGCTTAGTGTGTCTGTTCCACTGGTCTTCAGGTCTGGTTTTTTTTTGTTTGTTTGTTTGTTTTTGTTTTTGCTAGTACCATGCTGTTTTTATATCAGTATCTTTATACTATGATTTCAATTTGGGGATTATGATACCCCCGTCTTCTCTTTGTTGCCGAGGACTGCCTTTGCTATTCTAGGGTTATTCTAGTTCCAGATGAATTTTAGGACTGTTTTCTCTATTTCTATGAGATAAGTTATTGGAATTTTGATTGATATTACATTGAATCTGTATAACAGTTTTAGAAGTGTGGCCATTTTCACTACATTGGTTCTTCCTATTCAAAAGCACAGGATATCTCCATTTTCTAATATCTTCTTCAATCTCCTTTTTCAGCATGCTCTAGATTTCAATGTAGAGCTCTTTTACTTCTTCATTAAATTGATTCCTAGGTATTTCATTTTTTTGGGTGCTATTGTGAAATGTGTTGTTTCCCTAATTTCTCTCTCAGTGAGTTTGTTATTTGTGTACAGGAAAGTTATTGATTTTTGAGTGGTGATTTTATATCCAGCTGTACTATTGAATTTGCTTATTCAATCTACCAGTTTTTTAGTGGAGTTTTTAGGGTCCTCTACATAGAGTATCATACCATCTGCAAACAATGATAGTTTAACTTCTTCCTTTCCTATTGATATTACTGTTATTTCTTTCTCTTTTCTAATTGCTCTGGTTAAAGTTTCAAAAGCTACATTGAATAAGAGTGGAGACACTGGATACTCTTGTCTGGTTTCTGATTTTAGAGTGAAAATTTTGAGTTTTTGTCCATTTAGTATGATGTTGGCTGTTGGTTTGTCAAAGATGACTTTTATCAGGTTGAGATAAAAACCATCTATTCCAATTTTCTGTAGGGTTTCTTTTTTATCATGAATGAATGCTGAACTTTGTCAAAAACTTTTTTGTATCTGTTTAAATGATCATATGATTTATTGTCCTTGGCTCTGTTAACATGGTGTACTACATTTGTTGATTGGCATATGTTAAACCATCTCTACATCACTGGGATCAATACCACTTGGTCATGATGTATAATCTTCTTGATGATTTGTTGCATTTTGTTTGCCAGTATCTTACTGAGGATTTTTGAATCTATGTAATTTCGCTTGGAGTCTTTTTCTCCATGGGTCTCTACTCTGGTTTTGGTATCACGGAAATATTTGCTTCCAGGAATGATACCAGAGTATTGCTTCCCTTTCAATTTCGTAAAAGAGTTTGGGAAGTAGTGGTATTAGTTCTCTAAATTTCTTGTAGAATTCACCAGTGAATCCATCAGGGCCTGGGAGTTTTTTGTTGGTAGGTTTTTAATTATGTCTTTGATTTAATTGATTGATATTGGTTTATTTAGAGTTTTTATATCTTCTTGATTTTGTGATTTAACATGTTTCATTCCTAATTACATGGATTTTAGTGTTTTTTGAGAAGGTTGGCTAAGGTTTTTTTATTTTATTTTATTTAAACTTTCAAAGAATGTTCCAGGAGGGGGCATGCACTAGCTGTGCACAGGATCCAGCTCTACATGGTCCACAACTCAGTGCAACCCACCAGGGGAACACCTGGCCAGCCTCACAGGACACAGAGGTACTCAGCCCAGCCCAGCCCAGGACCCCAGAGCTGCTATTCAGGGACTGACCAGCATAGCTACAGGGCCTTGGAGAGCTTGGGCTCTCCCCACTAGAGCATAGGGCATGCGCACAAGCTTCATTCTTCAGTCCAACAGCCTGCACACCAGGCCCTACAGGCTGTGGTCACACCCAGCCAGGAGCAAGTCCCCAGCACTGTAGGCCTGGGACTTGCCCAGGCTTGCCTGGCATGCCAGAGGTGCTGAACGCCTTGCAGCCAGACTCAGGGTCCAGGTGGTGCCACACTCTGGGGTATGCTCTGACTAGCTGCCTGGGACTGGGAGGCCTTGGCCCCCATGCAGCAGGCAGAACCACCACCTGCATGCTCTGGGAGGTCGCCCTCACTAGCTGCACACAGGATCCAGCTCTACTGGGTCCTACAACCCAGAGCAACCCACCAGGGGAATGCCCAGTCAGCCTTGCAGGACACAGAGCTGCACAGGTTCTAGAAGAAAATGACAAAACAAAGACCAAAAGGCAGTCTCAATCCCCCAGCCCACTGAGAACAAACCCAAGGGACACTGAAATGGAAGACAGTGGAAGTCACACAACTGAACTTTCTTTAATGATAGAAAATGCAGTAAAGAAACAGCTTGATGAAGCTATAGAGAAACTCAAATCAGAAATATTCTGTCAGCTAAAGAATGAAATGACTATAATTATTAAAGAAATGTGTGTATCTAAAGAAGAGCAAGATGAAAAATAGAAGAACTTAAGAAAATGATTGAAACTTTGAATGAACAATATAAGACACAAACAGAATGCATGAAACAGATGCAAAGGAAAATGCATGAAATGAAAAATTCCATGGAAAGTTTGAAAAAACGCTTGAATGATGCTGAAGATAGAATCTCAGATCTTGAAGACAGCATAGGAGATCAAGGCCATGAAAGAAAAGATCTTTTAAAAATAGTAAGGAACCAAGAAACAACAATTCAACAGATGCAAGACGATGCCAAGAGAAATAACATAAGATTAATAGGCATCAATGAAAAAGCAGGGGTCAATACTAATGACCTATGAAGACTATTCACAGAAATAATAGCAGAAAACTTTGCAAACATGGGAAGAGAATCTGAAATACAAGTAACTGAGGCATACAGAACCCCAGTTAACGATATCCAAAATAAATCCTCACCCAGACATATAATAATAAGGGTATCAGAAATATAGCACAAGAACAAAATATTAAAAGCTGTCAGAGAAAAGAAACAGATCACCTATGAAGGAAAGTGTATCCGAATCACTGCAGACTTCTCAACACAAACCTTTAAGTTAAGAAGACCTTGGAGTGAAGTATTTCAAATTCTGAAAGAAAATAACTTTCAACCCAGATTGATGTACCCTGCAAAACTATCCTTAAAAATTGATGGAGAAATAAGATACTTTCGTGACAAAGAACAACTGAAGAAATTTATGGCCACCAAACCAACACTACAAAGAGTACTGAAAGACACTCTAGAAAGAGACAAAGATAACCACAATCCTAGGAACAACAACAAAAGGAAACCACTAAGCAGGACAAATAATTAAATAGAAAATGTAGAAAACCAACAACAGAAAGATATCATGACAGGGATGAGCCAGTACATATCACTTATATCAATCAATGTAAATGGTCTCAACTCACCAGTAGAAAGAAACAGACTGGCAGAGTGAATTAAGAAACAAAACCCAACAATATGCTGTGTACAAGAAACACATTTCACTCAAAAGGAAATTCACAGACTAAAAATCAAAGGCTGAGAAAACAATATTCCATGCAACAGGAACCCAGAAAAAAGCAGGGGTAGCTATTATGTTTGCAGACAATGCAAACTTCAAACCGAGAATGATCAAAAGAGATAAAGAAGGTCACTACATACTTGTTAGGGGAAAACTTCAAGAGGAAGAGATTACAATCATAAATATATATGCACCAAATATGGGAGCACCCAACTATGTAAGACAATTCTTAATAGTCATGAAAATCCAAATAAACAATAATACAATTATAAC
>RJWM01046370.1:0-12371 GCA_004363535.1 Dasyprocta punctata
CTCCGACACATGCCGAAGAGGGAGCAGGGCCAGTTAATCCGAGTGCTGGAGGCTGAAAAGGTCGAACGAGGGCCGAGGGTATTAACATCCACCATCCACAACGGCAGCCTTTGGGCTGCGAACCTCACAGCCCCCAGGGGCCAGTGGATCCTGACCAAGGGCTGGCCTGTGGCTCTCGGACCCCCTTCCGCCCATGCAGACAGCGCTCCCACTGCTGCCCCCCTCCCAGCATCAACGGCCCCGTCTCCCCGGGCTCCAGGGTGCCGCGGCCTCACCCTCCACCACTCTCCACGTCACTTCCCATGCGCCAGCTGCGGTGGCCCTTGAATGCCGCCTCCACACGCCAAGCTCTCTCCCTCTCCAGGTTCTGGCAGAGCTGTTCCTCCTTACCATTCAGGTCCCGGCGCACACGTCATCCCCTCGAGGCCTGCCCAGCCATGCTCCCCCTGGAAACACGATCTACCACTTCCTCATGGCCTTGGTCATTCATGGTACTCGCGTGCTCCTGTGTTTATTCCTCTCTGCACACCCAAACGCCTTCTGGGAAGGGGTCTGAGAAGATCACGGTTGTACCCACAGGGCGGGTACAGTCACCAGCACACGGCAGGTCCTCAGTAAATTGTTACTGAGTAAAAACGGCGGTGAGGTTGATTAAAAAGCAATTCTACAATTCAGATTCTCCTCTGGTCACTACAAACCCTCCCCTGCCAGCCCCCCACCTTGCCCCTTTCCTCACCCGTTACACACGCGCCCAGGGCCTGAGCTGACTGGGGAAGCCTGACACAAAGAATTCACTGCGGTTACTCAAAGCAGCAGCAAGGGGCTAACCTAGAACAGAACTTTCTTACACAAGCACAGAGTTGCATCCCAACGTACAGCAATGAAACCATCTTCAGCACTCAAGTTTTAGCTGAGTGTGGTGGCACATGCCTATAATTCCAGCACATGGGAGGCTGAGTCAGAAGGATCACTACAAGGGCACCCTGAATATACAGGAAAAGCCCACCTCAAAAAAAAGAATCAGCAAAACGAAACAAAACGAAACAACAGTGACCCCCCCACACACACTTTCTAATCATACATTTACATTTGGGTTTGTATGGAAATGTTGAAGCCAAACAGAATCAGGATGAGAAGGAACCACCCCTAGGATTCAGAGCTCCCCCGCTTTAGGCATGCTCCGAGGAGGGTCCTGTGTTAGTTTTAGCCTTAGGCGAAGAACAGCTGAGAAGAACTCTGCTCAGGGCTGGCAAGGGCTGGAGGATCCATCCAAACCTGTTAAAGCGGTGTGGGTGCCGGGACACCCAGAGCAAACACCCCACTCGGCCAGCAATCCCGCTTCCCGAGGCCCGAGCTTCCGGTCTCTATCCTGCCAGAGGGAACGGGCCTGGCTTTCAGCACGACGGAGAGTGCGTGGGATGGGAAGTTGTCTTCAAACGGCGTGCAAGATTTTGATCCAGGATGTCTCCCTGCGGCCCCAAGGTAAACGAGGAAGCAGGCATTTGACGGGCTTCCTTCTCACAGGCTTTCTAGGAATCCAAGCAACGCATTCTGGGAGGGGCTGTGTTTTAATTCCTTTCCAACCAGACCCTGGGCTTTTAGGATGGTAACGTGAAACAATTCCCCCGTCACAGCGCGCGACACTGTTCCGTGAGCGCTTTCACCCTGCATCGCTGTCTGCGGTGAGCGGAGCCCTTGAACAGCTGCCGCTGGGCCGTGTGTGCCTTCGTGCCTCTCCTTGAGGATGAAAGATGTTAGGCAGTGTGAGGAGCCAGCTTTTCCTGCCACTGTGGGTTTTCTGCAGTAGACCACACCGGGAGTTTAGAATCACAGATCAGGAGAGTAGAGAAAGAAATTAAAGCCACTGGCTTTAAAGAGCCTGCCAGCTATGATCCTTGAGAGAGAACAAATCAAACAATTCCACAGGTGCCGTGGATGTACCTGAACAGAAACCTAACACAGTCGCACATTTCCCTCGGCTGGTTGGCTGGAACTTTGTTCTCTACGCTCTGCTGCTGACAAACCCAGGCCTAACAGGCAGCATGGAGACCCCAGGGTCTGAAACCAGGCGACCACCCTGTCCACTCTGCCTTGTGCAGTCAGCCGTGTCCGAGGAGAGGAGCGGCCTTGCCCCCCGGCTCCTGGGAGGTGACAGCTAAGCCCTTGAAATGTGCAGCCTGATAGGAGCCCTCTTTGTTTACTCTGGGGTTTGACAGAGCACACGGCGATAATGTGATTTATGGCGTGGACCCTGCAGTACCAGCTCAGCCTCTGAGGTAGCCAGAGACCAGCGGGGAGCTGTGTGAGTGGCCAACCATGTCTCTGATGCTGCAGCCCATCTGTGGATACCTGGTGTCTTGGTTACTTTTCTGTCATTGCTGAGACAAAATATCCAATGCCCAAAATGAAGGAAGGAAAGGTTTATTTAGCTCACAGTTCGTGGTGGTTTCAGTCCATACTCAGCAGGCTCCAAGGCAAGGTGGCATAGTGAGGGGCCACTGTTCATGGTGGTGGAAAACAGCAAAAGCAACAATAGCAAAAAGGGAGGACCATGGAGAGAAGATACTTTCTGCCTCTTGTATTGTATGTAGGCTACCTGCCCTAGAGTGGGTGTAGCACTCACACCCATAATCCCAGCGTTGGACCATGAATCAATCACAAATTCTACAAGCCTGCCCCCATGACTTTATGAGGCTTTGGGGGACATCCAGACTCAAACCATGACACCAGGGCTCAGATGAGCTTCATGGCTTGGCAGTGAGTAGTGTACGGAAGTCTCTCCCGCTTTGCCGGGTGTACCTTCTAACACTCCCAGTGGGTGTCTGAAGCAGTGCCAAGTACGAGCCTTAGGAACCTGCAGCAATCGATCTGATAACTGAGACAGCTACTGAGGGATGAGCTGGTGGGTACCATAGGGTGATAAGCTAGACGAAGGAATGATTCACCCAAATGGGATAGAACACGAGGGCGTGAAGTTTTACTGCAGTCCTCAATGTAAAATGTCTATTTCTGAAAGCTTCTGTGTGATAATTTTGGGCCACAGTTGGCCATGGGTAACCCAAAGTGAAAGCACAGATACCAAAGGACTCCTGTACTGTCACGTGCCGTTCCTGGGAGGAGGGCGACTCTGCCGGACAGCAGATTGGAAGCTCTACCCTTGGAAGTGTCCTGGCCCTGTCTGATGTGACTCTTCCCTCTGCCTCTTCTTATCTGTACCTGTATCCTGGGTATCCAGGCTTTCCCGAGCTCTGTGAGGCCTTCTAGCAAATCATCAGAAGTGGGTGTGGTCTCGAGGACCACACGACTGTAAAACTGAGATCCAGAGAACAGGAGGGAGAGCTCCCCACAGTGAGGTGCGTCACAAGTCAATGGCCTCCCTGAGCCCGGAAACAGTCATGCAGCAGGGTGGAACCACATGGTGGCCAGCCCTGCAATCTGACCCCATGAACTGGCGCCTTGGCCTTGCTGCCAGATACACCTGGAGCTCCAAGCCAAAGCCCATTAGGCCCTTTCCCTGTCCCCCAGCTGTGGACGTGTCACTGGCTGATCACCTGGCCCATTCTGATCATTTTACTTTGCTGAGTGAGGATCAGATGGCAGGTCAAGACTCTCCCTAGTGCCGACTGGCTTTTATGCAAAAGGGGATTTTCTAGGAGACTGTGCTTCAGCGACTCAGTTCTTGTGGTAGAAAAAAACAATCCCGAGTCAAATACAGGTGATCATTACAATAGTGGATGGCTCCTGAGGTTGACTTGGGTTCCATACCCAGAGGTGTGGGGCCTGCTAGATGCCTCCAGCCTCCAAAGCTACCCGAGGCTGCGCTTTCCTTATTCAAGTTCACCTCTCAAAATGTTCCAAAGTTCAGTGCCCATCTGACATTTGAGACTTGGCTAAAGAGAATCATGCTTTTAATAAAACACGAAGCCCATCACACAAGTGGCTGCATTTGGCAGCTGGCGTCTTGCTAGCTCCCAGCACACATAGTCCTTCTGTTAATTGCCTGCCTGGACTCATCGCTCCTGGGGTTCCCCAGCAGGCCCCGGGCTGAGATCCACCTGGAGACATCTCCTGCCTTTCCCATCAGAGCCTCAAAATGCCACAGTAGGAAGAGAACAAATAGAAGGCCTGACCAACCCTTAATTGCACAGGAGAGGGAGGAAGAGCCTGGCAGGGGCAAGGCGGGCAGTCAGTCTGGCCCGCAGCCACAGCCCAATGGGGCTAGAAGGCCAGGCCCTGCACCCAGCCGGGCCTCATCCTCACAGGTGGGCACTGCAGCACGGTATGATGTTAGAGACCAGCAGGCCTGGTGATGGGGGCCTGGAGTGACACCATTCAGGGTCATGCACCTGTGTGATTTGATTTCCAGGGTTAAGTCTGTCACCTGGCCATCTGGAAGCAAATGGGTTTAGTTTGCCAGTCAAACTGCTGCATCAGTGACAGTCCCAGAGCTGAGGCACCTCTGGTGGCAGAGGACACAGGACAGCTAAGTTCCGATGCAGGTACTGGACCCCCCACCCTCCTGCCCCAGGTCCTACTGTGGCCCTGCTGACAATGACGGTCCTGTCTGTCAGGCCTCACTCTCTGCCTCGCCAACCTAGATAACCTAGCTGGGGGAGTCCAGTGTTCCCTTCTCCAGGAAGCTTCCAGGTCACCCCAGTTCTCGCTGTCCCTTCTCCTTGGAACTAACACTGTGCACGGAGTCACCACTGTGCACAGCCCACGTGGTGAATCGTGACCTAGTTATTTCCCATCTGCCCTGATGAGCTCAGAGTTCTCTGGGGCAGAGCGGGGACGGGGTGCTACCTGACATTGCCAGACTGGGGGATGGCAGGCTAACCTGAGTACTGGTCGTCATGGCTGGAAGAGCCTTAGGATCTGGACTATTGTTCTGCCAGCTTGAGGTGGGGTGTGAGAGATGGGGGGTGCTGTGGGGGGACAGAAGACTGAGGTGGGAACCCCGCCTTCAGAGCAGAGGGAGCAATTTGAAGAACAGGGAGAAGGAAGGCGCATCAGGGAGTTTAGAGAAAGAGTGGAGGATGGGCACTGGGTCACCCCAGGGTAAGAGGCTGCTCTGTCCAGATGCGGGGGACCAAGTCCAAATTAAGCCCCAGCATAGATGCAAGCTTTGACATCAGGCCTGGGATTAGAGCCTCACTGACTCAGATCTGGCTTTCTCGATGCCTGGGTGGCCTTGGGCCAGGTTGGAAAGCTGGCTGCAGAGAGGGAGCAGGCCCAGCGCTGTGCCCTGAGGGGCGCGAGGAGCCCCATGACCCAGCCTCACAGCAGGGCAGCCCGAGGTGTGGCCAGATGAGCCCCCTCCATCGCGGCAGGTCATCCATGGTGGAGAGCGCCTGGCTAAGTTCTGCCTGTGTTGCAAGGCTGCCCCTGTTGGTTCTGCTGTCCCCATGTCTTACAGCAGGCAGCGCTCCTGGCTCTCTCTCCTAAGGGCACTCGCCCATGTGGCTCTCGTGCTATTTTAAATCAAGTGAGGGACCCAGAAGCCCCCATCATGGGAAAAAGCCAACATGAAAAGGAAGTCTGGCGGGTGGGGAATGTATGTAACTGGCTCCTGGGGACAGGGTGGCCTGACCAGGAGGGGACATGCCCAGCGGGGGGCTGCCCCTTGTCCGCAGGGTGTGAGAGCTTGGGGACAGGGGCCCCGGGGCCGTGTGAATCATCCACAGAATAACACAGCACATGGCCCCTGATCGTGGTCACAAGGAAGCCTTTGTCCTCAGTCACCTTGAAAGGATAGTGGGGACTTGCGCCTGTCTGTGGCATGGTGGGATCAGCGGCGTGCCATTTCAATGAACTGATCTGGGAATAAAAGTACTGCCAGAGTCGGAAGGAGCCCTCCCTCCTGCTCCCTGACTGCCACAGCCATGCAGCCCTGGCTCTGCCGCCCCGGGACCAGCACCCGCTTCTTCCCCAGGAGGCCCCGCGCCCAGGGAACAGATGTAGCCCTGGTGCCAGAAAGCTTGACCATCCACGGTGGAAATGCTTGCAGAGAAGGGACAACTCATGACACTGACAAGCAGGCCATCAGACTCAGCCTTGCTGTCACCCATGCTCCTCCAATGTCCAGGAGAAGCGTCTTCAGCTTTGGAGACAGTTTGGAGATCTGGGCACCAGTAAGGAGAACCTGAAGTTTCTAGACCGCAATGCCACCCAAGATGTCACCCCAGGGAGATCACCTGTGTGTCCAAATTCCCCTAAACCCCTAATGACGAGAAGGGAACGCAGAGCTCAGTCTTGGGTCTGGCTGGTGACCCTGCCTGAGGCTGTCCCTTCCCTTGGGTGGCTCTGATGAGGACCGGGTCATTTCTCAAGTCTCCAGGTCAAGTGCCAGGTCTTCCAATCAACGTGTCCTGGAGCCAACCTTCAGGCTTCAGGCAGGAGTCTTTGGAGGAGGTAAAAGTGAGTGAGGTTAACTGCAGAGATGCTACTTCACTTCGGATCAGGGCAAAGTGACATTCATAGTGGAAGCAGTGAAACCAGCTGTAATGAAAGGCGGATGCCACATGCTAGCATTGTCTACCCTGGGCATGGCTTGTGACACATAATGAATGGAGGTTTTCCTCAGTGGGCAGTTGTCCATCTGCCCTCTTCAGACCCCCGCTGCGCATACACGGGGGGAGGCCCGTTTGAACGAGGGGCGGGCTCAGTGTGGAAATGTGAGTGGGCCAAGCCCAGCTACACAGGGTAGCCAACTAGTCCCGCTTCTTGGCTTCTCCATCAGCGGAGATACTGAAGTAAAAGAGTGACCTGAGACTCATGAGGGGATTGGTATCACCTGCAATCCACGAGTTTGCTCAGGTTAAAGTGAGCCCCACACTCAAGCAGGCCCTGAGCAGGTTGGGTGGGTGGCCCCAGGCCGAGCAGCTGCTGGGGGTGGGATACCTCACTCCCACCCCCTCTGCCTGGGGGATGCTGCTCCTAACCTTGCCCATGCAGCCCAGGATGGGCCCACTGTGTCCCTCCCCCTCCCCGGGTGGGCACTAGGGAGGGGGACCAGTGCGAGCAGTGAGTGGCCCCCGAAGTCAGCATTGTCTGGCTGTGCCTATGGCAAATGCTCTTTTCCACTGGCCGCACAGAGCTGTTCAGAGCTCCACCACATCCCTCTCCCTGCAGGCAGCACAGACAGCCCCCGCTTAGCCTCAGACAGAGAGGGGGCCAAGTCTTTGGCCCTGCCTGACCTGGAATGGGGGTCCCTTGGTCAAGGGCACCCTGAGCCCCGTATCTGTCAAGGCTGTCCTGCTGGTGGTAACTTAAAAAGGAAAACTTCACAGGACTGAGGAAGGTCCTGCTCCCTCTCCCTGGTCTTACCACGTTCTCTTCTAAGGAAAATAGTGGTAGCACTCTATCTTGGTTAATGGGAGCCCTTCCAACCATCTTCATGGTGAGAAGTGAAATTTAAAAACCTCCCCAGCTGTAGACTGAATTTTGTGTCTCCCCAAACTTGCAGGTTGAAGACTAAATTCCCAGTGTGATACGATTTGGGGGTGGGGCTTGCGGGGAAGTAATTAGGTAAAGGGGGAGGAGCCTTCACAAATGGGCTCCGTGCCTTTATCAGAAAAGATGTAAAAGAGATAACCTCTCTGTCTCTCTGTGTCTGTCTGTCTATCTCTGTCTCTCTCCTTCCTCTCTCCACACTATATAAGGATATAAGAAGATCACCATCTGTAAACTGGGAAAAGAGCTCTCATCAGACACTAGAATCACCAGCACCTGGATCTTCCCATCCTCCCAGAACTGTGAAAAGTAAATTTATGCAAGCCATCCTGTCTGTAGTGTTTTTAGATGATGAAGACACTGGGCATTTGCACATGCTGACCCTGTTGTACCCTCATGCTGGTGTGGATACTCCACACTGGAACAACTCAACTCGGTGTGCGTGTCTGGTGACAGGGGGCCGCAGGCCGCGGAGGGGAGTTTGTATTCCCAACATTTCAGATCTGGATAGAAACTTGAGGGGCCATCAGGTTCATGCCAATCTGAAAGCGAGTGGGCTGAACTCTGAGCTAGCAGGTAACCTGGTGGCAGTTTCAACAGTGCCACCGGCTTCCGCTGCAGGAGCCAATTCTCAGCAAATGCGCTCTGCGGTGAATTCTTGAGCATACATCAGCTGCTCTGTCTGGGTTGGGAGCCCTTTTCCCAAGAAAGTGATGGTTTTGAGTGAAGCCATCAGTTTATTAAGTGCTACTTTGAAAACAAACAAACAAAAACCAAAATAAACCCCAATGTATGCATGTGTTATATAAACATAAAGAAAAAAACAATATAAAGTTATATGCTACACTATATGATCTATGGTTCTCCCTGATGGTAAATAACTTCTATTTTTCTCTTTTGTGCTTTGCTGTATTTCCTAAATTTCTGGAAATAATACATAATGCCTTTGTAATCAGCAAAACAACAACAATAAAAAGAAAGCAATTGCGGTGACTTTTAAAGCCTCCCCCAATCAAGGTTTTCTTGCCTTGATTGAAACAACAAAGCCTCATGCTAGGTTCTCATTGTCTGGAAACAGCTTGAGCATTGGAGGAGGCATGAAAAGGAATAAACTGCTGGGGGAGGTGGAGGAGGAGCTTTAAGGCAGGTGCTACTTTGTGACAAGAACGCACCTTGTTCCTTTCTTGCTCCTGTTGGGTGTAGCTGATCTACAAGGGTAGCTACCAAACATGCCTCACTGTGTAAAAATCTGGCTTTCTATCACAGCTGGCATCATAATAGACTAAGGTTGATTTGTTCTTCCCACACTGACATGATTAAGTGAGACAAACCCTTACAAGGAAAGAGAGGAGACAGCAGAAAATTGTACACGGTTTTGAAAGAGCCATGGCCCAGGAAAGCAGACATACTGTGTGTGTCCAGAGATGCTCAGACTCAAACAGTGGAGAGACGCAGCATGGGTACAGTCTTGTCAAGATGCCAGTTCTGTTGGAGTCCACCCACAGATTCCAAGCAACCTGAACCAAATTTCCAGCAGGTGTGATACACGTACCTACGTCTGTGATCTTGACAAACTGATTCTACAGAGACCCAGGACAGCTCTCAGGAAAGAATGGGAGACTCACACCTCATTACAGAGCTCTGGATATTAAGGAAGTGTGTTACTGGTGCTCAGATCAATTAAACGGAAGAAAGGGTTCTGCAATGGAGTTTTGCAAACGCGGATATGGTACAGGGCAGTGATGGTAATGTAGATCTCTGGGGAATAAATAAAAAATGGTGCTTGCTTGTGCAATTTGGGATACATATTTAAAAAATAAAACACCCTACACTTTATACCATTCACAAAATAAATCCCAGATAGACAAAAACAAAAACAAAACCAAAAATCCAAAAACCAAAAAACAGATTCAACTTCTAGAATGCAGCAGGAAGAAGTCCATAAGACCTGTTTTTTGCAGAAACTAACATAATTGGTAAAATGATAAAACAAAAAACACAGTCCATCCCATCCCAAATCCAACCATTTTAAGTGCTTAGAAATATTTTAATGGCACACAGTACACAGAGAAGCATGTATTAAAGGAAATATACTAACTCTCAGGAAGAACAACAGGAGTCTTCTTTGACCCATGACCTGCTTTCTCTGCCTTTCCCCGACAGCGCAGGGTGAAGAAAGCTCTGGTCTGGATGGTGTAGCCAAGGAGACCAGGCCGCCTTTCTCCCAACTCCTCATCAAGGTCTATAAAGTCTCCCCGGGAGGGAGGTCGGGGCCAGCGTGTCTCATTCTCCCCAGCTCCATGTTGTGGACACTAAATTTTAGGCAAGGAATCTGGAACGTGTTTCTCATCAGGTCCTGACTTTTAGGATGGAGACTCTGCTGCTGGCGGGGCAGAGCAAGGATACAGGGACTCCACCTACCCGCTGCCCAGCTCACTCACAGGGCAGAGGCAGGCAAAGAAAGCTAAGATGGCCAGAACCCACCAAGCTTCCCACCCAGAACCCCACTCAGAAGCCTGGGGTGTCACTCTTAGACAGCTGGGCCACGATCACCACCCCAGG
Source organism: Dasyprocta punctata (assembly GCA_004363535.1). NCBI lineage: Eukaryota > Metazoa > Chordata > Mammalia > Rodentia > Dasyproctidae > Dasyprocta > Dasyprocta punctata. The sequence goes on from RJWM01046370.1 coordinate 10,015, forward strand.
CTCTAGAGTAGTGTTTCAGAGATTTGTCCAGGGGTAAAGATGGGACCTACGAATGGGGGAGCACTGACTGAAAGGAACTGACTTCATTTGGAACAGATCACGGGAAAGTTCGATCCTAGGCATGCTCTTAAAACGATGAAGCGTTAGGTGGTAAGTGATTAAGAGGAGGCCTCTAGCTCCATAAAAGCCACAAACTAGACTATTTTACCAGAGAAAAAATGAAAGCATAACAAATGACCAACAACCCTTAAAGCACACCAACGAGTAGGAAGCGGACCAGGAAGAAGCGGGAGAGAGAAGTGAGCAGAGAGAATATTTGAAAATTCCCCAAATTTGATGAACAATATTAATACATCCAAGAAAGTAAAAAAGCTGCAAGCAGGAAAAGCACAGAGATTCATATCCTGACATGCACTAAGAATGCTGAAAGCCAAAAACAAAGAGCAAACTTGAAAGTATCAAGACAAAAAGAATTAATGTACGAGGAATGCCAGTATGATTAGCAGCTGACTTTCCATCAGAAATGATTGAAGTGAGAAGGCAGAGAGATGACACAGTCAACGTGTCGGAAAAAAATCCAGCCAACTGTCAACAAAAATTTTATACTCAACCATTCATTCTGCAAAAATTAACACACAATAAGGAACTAGACACACAAACAAAAACTGATCGTTAATTGCTAGCATACCCACCCTACAAGAAATGCTGAACAGAGCCATTCATGTTGACAATAAATGACCCCCAACGGTAACTGAACCCCACATTTTAAAAAAAGCCTTTGAAAGATAACTGTGTAATTACCTGAGAGCAAAAAAATGTATATTTATTTTCATTTCTTGTCTCTACTGATTTTAAATGCAATTGTAAAATACATGCAATACTGCCAGGCCTATAACATAGAAATATAGTAGAGCTGATCATAGCAGAACAAAAGAGGCGGGGTGGGGGTAAAACAATGCACAGGGCTAAGGAAATGAGTCCATGGGTAACAGTGAAGAAAGCCAGCAACAATAAATGAGGAGGTTAACATATAAATTCTATACGTACACTTAGTCTCATTTCTTCTCTCAGCTCCTCTGAAGTAAAAAAAATTTAAAAACCCAATGTATCACTGAGTTATTAACATACACAGATGCAATATGTATAATAATGCCAGCAGGAAAGTAGGAAGAGGAAATAAAGGTATATAGGAGTAATATTTTTATATTACAGTGGAATTAAGTTAGTATGAATCGCACATAGATTCTGGTAAGTTGAGCTGTGTATGTTAAACCCTTGAGCAATGACTGGAAAATAACTGAAAAAATAGCAAAAATGTCATGAAAGGACTTAAAATGTTACAATAGTAAATATTCTCTTAGTACAAAAGAAAGCACTAAGGAAAAAATACAAAAAAACAAAAGACATGAGACATATTGGAAAATAAAGTACAATAATAAAATGTATTTCTAACTATATCAATAATAATATTAAATGTAATGGACCGAGCAATGTAATCAAAAGGCAGAGACAGACTGTATAAAAAACAAGCTCCAAATATATACTGTCTATAGGAGACATACTATAGAATTAAAGAAATAAATAGGTAGGAAATAGAAATAAATAGAAATGAAAAAAGAGTTGCAAGAAGAAATAGCTACAATAATATCAGACAAAACTGATTTTAAAAGAAAAATAAGAACAGTTTATAATGACAGAAGAATCAATTCTTCTATGAGATTTAAACATTTTAAACATGTATGCACCTAACAGAGTTCTAAAATACATGAAGCAAACCTGACAGGATTGAAGGGGGAAATAGACAATTCAACATACCAGTTGAATGACTCAAATTATCATTTTTAACAACAGATAAAATAGCGAGGCAGAACAGTAACAAGAAAATAGAAGACTTGGGGAAAAGCATAAGTCAACTACAAGACCTCTCTAGAACGTCCTACACAGTAACAGCAGGGGATACTGTCTTCCTCAAGAGTACATGGACATTTCTTTCCAGGATGGATCCTAGTTACAGTAGAAAGCAAGGCTCAGGAAATTTAAAAGGACAGAAGTGGTACAAAATATGTTCTACCGCAACAAAATGAAATTAAAAATCAGTATCAAAATGAAATTTGTCTCGGAGGAGAACGAGAGGGGCTCCTCACGGGGCCCCCGCCCGGCCCGAGCGGCACAGGCATGGATCAGGACTAAAATTGGACTGCCTTCCGGGGTCCTCACCTGGGACCTCGGAGGAGAACGAGAGGGGCTCCTCACGGGGCCCCCGCCCGCCCGCCCGAGCGGCACAGGCATGGATCAGGACTAAAATTGGACTGCCTTCCGGGGTCCTCACCTGGGACCTCGGAGGAGAACGAGAGGGG
>RJWM01046371.1:0-12369 GCA_004363535.1 Dasyprocta punctata
TTTTTTTTTTTTGGCGGCACCGGGGATTGAACTCACAACCTCGCGCTTGCCAGGGCAGGCGCTTAAGGCATTGAGCCAAACTCCCGGCCCTGGTTTTTTGAGGCAGGGTCGCACTATGTAGCTCAGGCCGGCCTTGCACTCGCGCTGTAGCCCAAGCCGGCCTCGAACTCACAATGCTCCGCCTACCTCAGCCTCCCGAGTGCTGGGATTAAAGGCGTGCGCCACCACGCCCGGCTTGGGCTACATAGTTTAAGGCCAGGCTGAACTGCATAGTGAGATCCCATCTCAAAAAAAACAAAACAAAGTATTGAGGGCTAGAAACACAGATTGTATACCAGAAACTTGCATTAGCAGCTTATTTAATAACAAGCCATAGAAAGTGATGGGGAACTGCAGGATTGCCTAGGCACCCTAGGCTTCCAAATGGATGGCACTGACCAATAGCCCACAACAGGGATGTCATTGGCCTGTCACATCAGTGCTGCCTGTACCAGGCAGGTCAGGGGCTACATTCATGTCCACAGAGACCTGGTGGACAGAGGCCACAGTTCGCATCTCCTGCAGGGTATGTGGCCACTTCCTGGAGGACACACAGCAGTCCCCAATGTTTCCTAGGGCACAGACCACACAGGCCCACACCCAACAGGGTCACAGGGAACAGCTCAGAGGCACTGGCCCTTGGATAAGTCACCATAGTCCAGGTGCCTCCAAGTCCATCATCCGTAGGGTGAATGGGTCAAAGGTAGCAGGAGTCCTCTGTCGGGCAGCACTCCAGCAGGCAGACCAGGCTTGGCTCAGGAATCTGCAAGAGATGGCCATACCCACCCTTGCTGGAGGGAAGCTGCACTGCTGTGGAGGCGGAGGGAGAGATCAGTAGACCCTGCAGCCTATTCCAGCACAGGGTGAACTTGGGCTGAAAGAAAGTTAAGGCATCGTGTCAGCCCATCAGTTGCCCTGGTCCTTCCCCATGAATGGCACAGACAGATGGAGCTCTTTAGGGGGACTCAGACCTGCACCCAGCCCTCATCTCTCACTTCCTGCTGGTGACTGAGAAGGAGTGACAAAAGCACTCACGTTACCATTTTCCAAATTCTTTTCCTCCCCACTCAGCCTGATCAGGGTCAGAGTCCCATCGCAAATGTCTCAGGATCTTCCCCCTAGGAACACTGAGGTCCCCAGCACACTCCACACCCACTCTAAACACTTAAGATGAAGGGATAAAAAAGGCAGGAAGTTGAGGAAAGTCTGCTTATCCCCTTGCCACCCTCAGCCCTGTCCTGGATGTGAGCAGACACCATGATGCTGGGGACACAGCCCTTCCTTCCACCAAGTCACTTTACAGCCCTAATACACCAAGCACTTGAACCCAAAGGCCATGCCGAAGGTCACCATCATCCCTCAGCTCTGACTGCTGGGACTTTTCTGCACGGGTTTTTATTCTGATAACCCTCTCAGCCATTTCCCACTCCTCAGCTTCTAGCCAGACAAGCTGGCTGTGGAGCTGCTGCTGTCTGGCATCTGGAAGACTGTGCTGGCAGCAAGTGGGTATCTGATAAGGCCACTGGGTGAGCAGAGACAGGAGGAAGCTGTGATAGGGGCTTGGGTTGCAAGTCTCTGACTTAAGCTGTTCATCAAATGTATGTGAAGGTTTGTTCTTTGGGGAAGAGAGGCAACGTTTTTGTAGCAGCCTCTCAAACAGTGGTAGAGACACAGGGGAAGGGAGGAAGGCTGGAGCGGGAGGGGCAGCCCAGGCGAGGAATGGGCCCCAGGGTCCAGTTCCAGCTCAGCCATCTCCTAAGCATGTTACTTGCTTCTGAGTTCCAGCACTTTTCTCAATTCTCTGCGAACCTCCCTCTTTGTAAAATGAAGGGGTTTCTGGGAATCAGGAGCCCTTCTATCCCAGTTGGGGTAGGAGAGAATACTGAGGCGAGTGAGGGAAAGAGCTAAAGCAGCAGAATACATCAGGCCGGAGTTGAAAGAACCTGAGTAAAAGCAGTTCTCTCCAACCCTGCCCACAAGGCCCAGCAGAGTAAGGGGGGACTGTCCCCTGGGTCCAGCCAGGAGCTGGTGCCAGCAGCAGTCACATACACCCTTCAGTGCCCTCTTTCCAAGGGTGGGGGTGGTGTCCTCGAGGTGAGAAGCCGACAGCTCAGCAGGGCCACTGTGGCACAGCTGCCCAGGATTAGTGCCAAGTCATGAGCTGCTCAACAGGAATCACACATCGTCGTCAGCTTCACAGCTGCTTAGCTGCACCTGCCCACACCCTCCCAGTCCCTCCCCAACCCTTCCTCATAGTATCCAGCAGGGCTCCCTTCTTAGAGGGACATGGGCAAGAGGTCAGTCACCCCCAACACTGACACCCATAGAAACCTCCCCCAAGCGCCTACTCATATCACTCAACAGAGGGGATGGAGAGGAAAAGCCACAAACACACACACACCCTACCCAGTCGAGGTAGCCTTGGCCTGAAGTTACCTTGTTCTTTGGGCCACCCAGGCCCTTCCTTCCAGATGGTTCCTGTCTCTGAAGAGCTGCTGGTAGAAGATTCAGACACAGCCTCCACAGCTGGGACTCCTCAGTCCCACTTCCTGGAGCAATGCGCTCCTGAGGCGCCCCAGCTGCCAGTAATCTTGCCATCCACACACCCCTAACTCATACCACACGAAACTCCTTGCTCTGGGCATCTGTCCTCCAGACCTGAGCAGGCCACGCTCCCCACTCTGAGGATGCTGGCAGCTATCTCTTCCCAACCTCCAGTGCAAGGGGCAGTACTGGGGCCCAGTGGGGTTGTCCCTTAGTACCTGCAGGGCCAGGGCAGATGCAGAGAGGGGAGAAGGGTGGGTACCAAGGAAGGGATCCAAAGCACACTGTGGGCCCCCAGACTCTCTCCACTTTGACCCGTCTGCTGTCCCCTCTCCTGGTTACACAGTAGCTGTCTGTTCCTAGAAAAGGATATAGAAAAGTGGGACCCTTAAATGGGAGGGGACTTGATGCTGCCTGAGACAATCCAGAGGCGGCAGCACACCCAGGTAAGAAGCTGAAGCCCCAATTCTCAGAATGGCTGGGATTGGGGTGCTCAGGCTTACTGAAGGCTAATTCCCCTTAGCTGCCTGGCTACACCCAGAGAGGTGCCCTCAACAGGAAGGTTGTCCTGCCACCACCCCTACTTTCCCCTGCCCCCACCCTCTCACCTGTGCTTGGCATTCTAGCCTGGGGGTACAGGCCTCTTTCACAGGTGTAAGGCATGCAACCCCCAACACAGCCTAGCACCTAGTTGTCGCCTCCACTGGTGCCGCTGGTCTCAGCCTCAAGGGATGCACGCCGTTCATGAGCCAGCAGCCCTGTCAGGCCATGGGCACGGACGAGGAGGCTGCCACCCAGGAACAGGACCCCGCAGAGCACGAGCAGCGACAGCACACCCAGCACCGCAGCCTGCACCGCATGAGGCCCCTCCAGGGACTCTGGCGGTGCCCCTGACTGGTTGCAGCAGGAGCTCAGCCAAGCAGCTTGAGCCACAACGCCTGCCTGTGAGCTGTTCATGCTCCAGCACCGGCTGTCCAGATGTGTGCAGGACAGCAGATGTGTAAGAGCTCCAGCTAGCCAGTGGGCGTGCTGCTGTGTAGGGGAGGGATCTTAGGGGCGTGTCCCAGGGGCCTTAGTCCCCTGCTCCTTGCAAATAATGCTCAGCCCCCTCCTTTACAGAGGGCTCCTCTGGTGTGGACTACTGTCCCTTTTGCAGAGGGAGATCCATGGACCCAGCCTATTTCTCCTCCCGAGTCTCACACACCCACCTATGCGCAGCCAGCCAGCCAGCCACACCCAGGGGCCCTGTACACAAGGTTCTCCTTCCTTGCAAAGGTCAAGAGTCAGCACTTCCCTGAGATCCTCTAATCCCACCCATGCACTTGCTGGGGTGCTGCCCACTCCACAAGATACAGGACATGTAAGGGTTTTCTGTCCCTGGACCAAAGTCTAATACTGCTAGGTGGTTCAAGGTGCTGCTGACACAAGTCAGATGAGCAGCCTTAAGGATCTGAGTTTCCCCTGTGACAGACAAGCAGACCAATGCCTCCTAAAGACCCCAGGGCAAGGAAAGATAGAGGGCAGAGTAGTGTAACTCAAGGCCCGCTCATGCTCCTGCCCCACACCCTAAGCCTACTTACCTATATATTAATAAGAAACCACAGATCTGCGCCACCTCAGAGGAATCTATGACAAAAGGTATGGGGATGTTACAGTTCACCACCAGCAGGGTCTCCCACAGCCCAGCCAGGATGGGAGTAGAGCAGAATCTGGACACAGAAAAGGATAGCTAGGGTAGAAGCAAGACACTCCTGCTCAGGTTTCCTGGGAAATCCTGTACCAATTTTTTTTTTTTCTGAGACAGTTTCATTTTGTAATTCAGGCTGCCCTTGAACTAATAGCAATCCTCTTGTCTCAGCCTCCTGAGTACTGGGATTACAAGCGTGTGCCATCACACCTAGCAACAATCTTTGAGTCTTTGTGTTTGTGTGATACTGGGGATGGAGCACAGAGCCTTTGCACTGAGCTACATTCCCAGCCTTTTTTCCTTTTTTTTGAGACAGGGTCTCACTAAATTCCCTGGGCTGAGCTTCAACCTGCAGTCCCCTTGCCTCAGCCTCCCAATATACTCAGATTATAGATTATGTACCACCACGCCCAGTTGAGTCTTCTTTTTGAAAAATCACTGCTGGCAAACTCCTGTATCAGTCAATACCTAAGAAGGAAAATAGGAAGGCCCCTCAGATTGCAGCAGGCCAGATGGGGCCACAGGCCATCAAGGACTTACTGGGGTCCTCCCCATTCCCAAGACCCTCTCAGTTCTTCAACTCTCTGATGCCAAAGGACATCATAAAACCTCAGTCAGGAAACAGCATACGGATAGTATGGGAAAAAATACAGTCAGGCATGATGGCACATGCCTGTGATCCTAGCACTCAGGAGGTGAAGACAGGAGTATTGCCCCAAGTTTGAGGCCAGTCTGGACTACACAGTGACTCCAGGCCAGACTGAACTACATAGTGAGACCCTGTCTTAAAAAAAGAAAATAAAATTTAAAAATAAAAAAAATAAATAAACACTTCCTGTCCATCTTGGCTGCCTACCCTGCCTCCAGGACCATTGGTAGGACAACCTCTCTCACTTCCCTCAGCACACCTTCTGAAACACAATTCATTTAGTCAGGTTAAAATTGCTACAGATGGACTCAAAAAGCATCGCAAAACAGAAAATCCATAAAAATGCACCACATGAGGGGAGCTTTCAGTATGTTTGTGTAAAAATCAGTGTTACCAAAGCAATACTCTCACAATCAGCAAGGGCAGCCCAGGCCAGAAGTACACTAGACAACACCATCTCAAGCAGGCCATGGTCTCCCAAGACGCCCACATCTAATGACTTTGTTGGTGTACACAGGGACCTATGTGTGCTCTATGACCACAGAGAAGATATTCTTCAAGGTATCATGAAGTAAGACTAGATACTATAAAGGCCAGGGATGTCATGGCTTCCTCAGCAAGAGAAATAGCTCATTCACATACAAAAGCAACAGACCCCTACTCCATGCTGTCATTCACAGGACTGACCATGGTCACATCTGGGTCAGTAACAACTGTCTATGCAAATGTTCAACTAAGTACAAATTATGAAGTTTAATCTCTTTTTAATCCCATCCATCTTGGAGTCATGTCCCTACCCACACCCATGTCCTTGAAGGACTGCCAAGAAGTGTTAGTGCTTCAGGGCAGGCCACAGAGAAGGAGAGATGGTTGCAATGAAACTCGCGTCTCAGCTTTATTACTGTCCTTGTAGTGGCTCTTCTGTACAGTGGAGAATGAAGGGGGACTCCCTCCAAGGGAGTGGAAAGACTGTAGGCAAGACCTGACTGTCAGCAAAGGTTCAGGAATGACCAGAGGCTGGCAACCACAAAACAAGGAGGCCAAGGGCCACCCCTTCCAGGTTTCACCAAGAACCCAGAGCAGGCTCAGACTCCTAAGGACCTGACAGTACAGTTCTTAGAAGCCAAGGTCTGGAAGCTATAAAGGAGCTCCCACAGCTCCAGCAAGGCCTACAGGGCAAGGGTGTCTTTGATAAGCCTGCGCATGGTGGTGGTGACCGAGGTGCCCAGGGCATCAGTGATCTGAAAGGAGATCTTATAAAGGTAGGGCTGCACGTCCCGCAAGCCTGTGTCAAACACGTTGTCCACCTCTGACTGTGTGGGCATCTTGGGCAGGTACTCATGCCGGTTCATCACCTCCACAATGTTGATGATTTTCTCACAGAGCTTCTCGCCCACCTTCTCCCGGCAGATCTGCCGCTCCTGCTCCGTGGCCAGGGCCACCACATGCACCTTGACTGTCCACACTTCCCACGGGATGCACTCATCTGAGAAAGGCCACCGAGATTTCTTCTTCTGATAGAACTCCAAAGACATCTGCCCCAACCCATCACCACCTGAGTTCCGCAGCGCATCCTAAGGAAAAAGAGGTAACAGATGAGCAGGCCAAGGCCTTTGAAGAGCTCTCGCCCTCCCAGTGCCTACTTCCTAAGCCCCAGGGAATTACACTCTCCTACTTATTAGTCCTTTAGAGATGGCAGAGAATGAGATCCAAAAGGGGAAAGCACTTATATAAGGTGACACAGCAAACTGCCAGCCTAAAATTTAATGGGTTCATCAAACCAATACCACAAACCCCCTAGCCCAACTCCTTCAGCTTTGTGTGTGTATGTGTGTGTATGTTTGTTTGAGAAACTGTGTATATCAGGTTGGCCTTGAACTCACTATGTAGCCCAGGCTGGCCTCAAACTCAGTGATCATCCTGCCTCACCCTTTTGAATGCTGGGATTACAGGTGTGTACCACCACACCCAGCATCAGCCTTGTTAACCACCTACCATTCCAATTATTTAAATACAGGATAACCAAAAATTGCGTCTTTTTTGTTAATTTTTGTAACAGTAAACATAAAAATGACAATTTACTCAGCCAGGCATGGTGGCACACACCTGTAATCCCAGCACTTGGAAGGCTGAGACAGGTGGACTGCTTCAAGTCCAAGGCCAGTCTGGAGGACATGAGTTCAAGGCCAGCCTGAACTACATAGCCAGATTCTGTCTTAAAACAAACAAACAAACAAACAAAAACTAACTGGTTGAAGTGATACCTGCTCAGTGACACTCAGGGTAAACTGGTTTTTTGTTTGTTTGTCTGTTTTCCAAATCCATTTTATTTCAAGTTGAAAAAGAAAAAGAAAGAGAGAAAACAACCTAAAAATTTCAAAACACATCAATCAGGGGTAACAATGGTACATACACTGTGCATTGTCATCCCCAAATCATCCATCCAGAGCACAAGACATCTACATTCAATTGTCCAAACAATACCGGTAGGGTAAACTGTTAAGTGGTTAAGAATAGACATTAGTTCCCAGGTATAGTGGCACACACCTATAATCCCAGCTACAAGGGAAGCTGAGACCGGAGGTTTGAGAGTTTGAGGTCAACCTCAACAATCGAGTGAGACCTATCCCAGAGTAAAAATTTAAAAGGGTAGCAGGTACAAGCTGGGCGTGGTGGCGCACGCCTTTAATCCCAGCACTCGGGAGGCTGAGGTAGGCAGAGCATTGTGAGTTCGAGGCTGGCTTGGGCTACAACACGAGCACAAGGCTGGCCTGAGCTCCATAGTGTGACCCTGCCTCAAAAAACTAGGGCCAGGAGTTTGGCTCAGTGGCTTAAATGCCTGTCTGGCAGACGTGAAGTTATGAGTTCGATCCCTGGTGCCGCAAAAAAAAAAAAAAAAAAACAGGTGGCAGGTACAGCTCAGTTGCAGAGTGCCTGCCTACCATGAGTGAGGCCCTGGATTCAACTCCCAGTGCCCACCCTGCTCCCCCAGAAAAAAAAGAAAAGAAAGAAAAAGAATTGACCTTATAGGACTTACTGTGGTCTACAGGCAGTTACTGTATCCCAGGAACTTTATTTGTTTGGTTTTTTTTTTTTTTCTCAGTACCAGGGATCCAACTTACAACCTTGCACCTGGCAGGCAGGCACTTACGCCACTGAGGTAAATCCCCAGCCCTATTTTTTGAGACAGGATCTCACTATGCAGTTCAGGCTGGCCTTAAGCTCACTTTGTAGCCCAGGCTGGTGTCGAACTCACAAAGATCCTCCTGCTTCAGCCTCCTGAGTGCTGGGATTAAATGTGTGCACCACCACAGCCAGCTTATCCCAGAAACTTTGAACAATCCACTGGCTTTCTCTCAACAGCCTATGATGGAGATGCATGATCTCTATTTCACTAAGGCAAAATGAGGCTCAGAAAAGGAAGGTAATTTGCCAAAGCCACATGCCTATAAATAGCTGTATCAAGGAAGGTCTGACTCTAGACTGTCTAACTTCAAAATCTACTTCACCTTTACATTAAGGGCCTTCTCCTTCCATAACCTACCTTTAATGACCTCATCCTTCAAAATATTCTCCAACATCTCCTTCTCTCCAGATAACTCCATTAGCCTTCGCCACTGCCAAGTATACAGTGCTACCTTATTTCATGACAGTCTCTCACAGTCTCTTTTATTTTATTTTATTATTATTATATATATATATATTTTTTTTTTTTTTTGCAGCACCAGGGATCGAACTCACAGCCTCACACCTGCCAGATAGGCACTTAAGCCACTGAGCCAAACTCCCGGCCCTAGTTTTTTTGAGACAGGGTCGCACTATGTAGCTCAGACTGGCCTTGCGCTCACGTTGTAGCCCAAGCTGTTCTCGAACTCACAATGCTCCGCCTACCTCAGCCTCCCGAGTGCTGGGATTAAAGGCGTGCGCCACCACGCCCGGCTTCACAGTCTCTTTTAAAAAGAACAGAAACGCAAACATGGTGGTGCACACCTTTAATGCCAGCACTCGGGAGCCTGAGGCAGGATTGTTGTGAGTTCAAGACCAGCCTGGGCTACAAAGTGAGTTCAGAGCCAGCCTGAACTGCACAGCGAGACCCTGTCTCAAAAAATAGGGCCGGGGATTTAGCTCAGTGGATTAAGCGCCTTCCTGGCAGGCGCGGGATTATGAGTTTGATTCCCAGTACAGAAAAATAATAATAAAAAATAATAAAAATAAAAAATAAAAAGAGCAGGAAAAGCAAGGCATGGTGGCACGTGTCGTAATCCCAGTACTTGGGAGGCTGAGACACAAGGATTACCGTAAATCCGAGGCCTGCCTAAACTATGTAGTGAAACCCTGCCTCAAGCAACAACAAAAGCAGGGAGTAGTGGCTATAAGGCCTAGTGATCTTTGTTGAAAAAGGAGGCCAAGGAATGGAATGAAGAAGGGAAGCTGAAGGACAGACCTCACCCTGGCTCCTCCTCTCTCTCCTTCTAAGAAGAAAATGGGATCAACTGGTTCACTAATTCTGCCTATTCCACCCCAAGGATGTGGGTGCCCTCTAATCCACCTCTTAACCGGAAGCCTGAAGTACCTTTCCATCTGAGTTAGTCCTAATCCAGAAGGTAAGGATGTCATCTGCAGGGAAGTCTCTCCTCTATTCATGAACTAAGGCTACATGCCCACCCTGACTGTTACAATAGCTAACAATTCTACAGTGCTTACTATGCACCATGCTGTTTCAAACTGGACCCATTCATTTGATCCCCATTTCATCCTTGAAGTACATGAACCCTATGAGGTAGGTACGATATCATTCCAATTTTGCCCACAATGGAGTCACTTGCCCAAATCACAGACTTGTCAGATGGTAGAGCCTATCTCCAGAGTCAGTGCCTCTCAGAGACATGTGGAGGACAGGAATAAATTTCACTGCCTCTCTCAGGGGTGACTGGGAGCCATGAACATGCCCTTTTGGGGCTTGCTGTGACCTGAGAAGGTACACTTGAAACAGCAATTCCTCGCAATGGGCATACAGCATTCAACAATGGAGGGGCTCTGCAAACAGACATGGAATGGAAATCAGACACAGTCCTCAAAACAGAAAAGATTAAAAACAAAACCCCCTTTGATGGTTTAAAATTAAAAAAAAAAAATTGACCCGTTGAAATAGTGAAACACCGTGACCCTCAGTGAGGACAAAATGAAAAACCACACTTAGCGCTACTTCCATAACCCAAGGTAACCAACATTAGCAGCCAGTTCCTTCCACATCTTTCTCCCTGCCCACACAGGCATATAAAACACATGCCACACTGCCTAAAAGGGGCCCCCATCTTGGATGGTAGCCATTGGGCACAGCAACCCTTCCTTTCAGGGAGTTGCAAACAGGCAAGAAAAGTAGATTCATAAGCAGAAAAGGCCAGGCATCGTGGCCCACACCTGCAAGCCCAGCACTGTAGAAGATAACTCAGGAGGATCACAAGTTTGAGCCCAGCCTGGACAACCTAGCAAGACCCTGTGTCAAAAGAAAAAAATGTTTTAAGGAACTGGGAATATAGCTCAACATGAAGGCCCTGGGTTCAATCCTTACTGCTGCTGTACAGTAAATAAATAAATGAATGAATGAAGCAGAAAGGTATCGTAAGAGTCATGCAGCCAAAGTCAAGACCACAAAAGTAATGACCCCACCCCCGACCTGACCACACCAGTTTCCATTCTTCCTTCTCCCAGGGGGATCTATGCAGGCATCCTGCACCTACCCCATCCCACCCCATCCTATCCTTCCACACAAACCCTCCTAACTAGGAAGAGCTCTCAACAGGTCTATAACTTAGTGCGTGAAAGAATCCAATCTACACTTTCAGGAAGGGTAAAGAGGTCCAACAGCCAGGCAAGGTAGAGGGGCATTCCAGCTCCACCTGCCACTGCCTGTCATCAGTTGTACCATATCCCTACCTTGAACTCCCCAACAACCTTGCGCAGGGCACGGTCCAGCTCTTCAGAGGAGACACGCACATAGGTGAAATCAATGAAGTCACAGTCAACATCCTGGGTGCCCACGGTACCGATGGAGTAGGTACCCTCCTTCTTGTAGTGGAACTTGCCCGTGCTGCGGTGCAGAAGCACTGTGTGCAGCACGGCCAACATGGCCTCCTCCACCTGCCGTCCCTCCACTGATACCTCGAGCACCTCTGAGCGACAGTTCATCCTGAAGCCAGTGGCCCTCACCAGGACAGGGAACCAGGATAAAGATAAGGAGCTTCACCCCACCCGGGGCCACCCTGCAAGAGAAGCCCAGGTCAGAATGCAGACATCATGTGAACCAGTTGCACGGTCCCTGTTTTTTTTTTTTCCTTGGTACTGGAGATCGAACACCCAACCTCATGTCTGCCAGGTAGGTGCTTAGGCCACTGAGCTAAATCCTGGCTTTTTTATTTTTTTTTTTTTTTTTTGAGACAGGGTCTCACTATGCAGTTCAGGCTGGCCTTGAACTCACTTTGTAGCATAGGCTGGTCTCAAACTCACTACAACCCTCCTGCCTCAGCCTCCCGAGTGCTAGGATTAAAAGTGTGCATCACTATGCCCAGCTGCATGGTCCCTGTTTATTTGCTGCTCAGTTCAGCCCCTGCCTCCACTGTACCCTATGTTCTGGCAGCACATACTATCAGAAAATCACAAACCTTCCAGATCAGAAAGCAGAGGAAGAAACATCAAGGTTACCAGTGCAAACTGCCAGTGGAGGCCTGCGCTGCATTAATAGCATTCAGTGCAGTGTGTAGCAAAGGCTCCTCATGCAGCACTTGTCAGGCACTCAACCAGCCCTGGGCGCTGAAAGAATGCAGGAGAAACAGGCAGGTCAATGTCCCCACTGTGGTAAAAGGACAAGATGGGAATATGAAAAGAAAAACCCAGTCTGATGTCTTAGAACCTTGCATGACCAGGTCAAGACACTTAGGGTTCTGTCCTGAAAGCAGTGAAGAATCACTGGCATTCCATGCCAAGATCAAACCTGTGCATGAGAAACCTAATTCTGAATAAAGGGCAAAGAGTGGCTACTAACTATTTTGGGGTTACAAGCTGCTTTGAGAAATCAATGAAAACTACATAGGCTGGCCTTTAAAACCTGAATTGAGCCAGCTGAGATGGCACAGGTCTATGATCCCAACACTCAGGAGGCTGAAGTAAGAGGATTGTTCAAGCCAGCCTTGGCTCCACATCAGCCTTGGCTTCTGAACTGCACAGCAAGACCCTGTTTCAAAAACAAAAACAAGCCGGGCGTGGTGGCGCACGTCTTTAATCCCAGCACTCGGGAGGCTGAGGTAGGCGGAGCATTGTGAGTTCGAGGCCGGCTTGGGCTACAACGCGAGTGCAAGGCCGGCCTGAGCTACATAGTGCGACCCTGCCTCAAAAAACCAGGGCCGGGAGTTTGGCTCAGTGGGTTAAGCGCCTGCCCTGGCAGGCGCAAGGC
>RJWM01046372.1:0-12370 GCA_004363535.1 Dasyprocta punctata
AAGGTTATGAAATGTTAAGAGTAAGCATCAACCAAAGAAAACTTACATTCTATTCCAGTGAGGGAATTAGTGCATTTCTGTTTGTACTCAGGATAGTTACAACATGTTAGGCACAATTATGTGCATGTCTTTGTATCTGGAGACTGGTTTAAAGAAATGTGTCTGGGCCCTCCTCCTCACCCCCCCATATCTAGAACAGCAGCGGGATCATCAGCTGCCCCTTCTCCTTGCCCCATGGACTGAGGGCTCTAGCAGGACCGTCAGCTGCCCATCCTCATCACCCCATGGATCTGGGGCAGCAGTGGGATCATTGGCTGACCCTCCTCTTCACCAACGGACCCAGGGCAACAGCAGGATCGCCAGGTGCCCCTCCTCCTCACCCTGTGGACCTAGAGGGCCCACATGATCATCAGTTACCCTTTCCCCCAACCTAAGAGACCACAGCAGCCCATGGACAATCAGTGACCCTTCCCACCACCTGTAGAACCTTGGTGGACTGATGGGAGCCTCAGCAACTCCTCACCCACACAGAGGACCTCAGCAGGCTTGTGATGGTGTGGTGTTTCCCCCTCAAATAGTTTGTACTCAGGACTTCAGTGGATAAACAGGAGCAGTAGCGAACTTCTCCCCCCTCACCCCATCTGTAGGACCTTGGTGAGCCTGACAAGAGTGTGGGTGACTCCTTTCTCCACACAGATAACACCAGGTGGGTTGAGGAGAGTGCTGACAAGACCCCCCCAACCCATAGGAAATCAAAAGTGCTTACAAGACACCCAGTAACACAGTAGGACCCTGGCTGAGGCACACACTATAGCTAGGTAGATCTGGTGGCCTGGAACAGCCTGATGCCATAGTAACAATAGGAACTAAAGATTGACTTACATCAATGCTCTTAGGCTAGTCAGCCTAGGAAGAATATAGGACTCAACCAAAAGGCCCTGCAGGAGGAATTCAGGTGACTGACCCTCCCCTTCATTGTGGGACCCAGCAATTGGACAAACATCAACCACACAGTAGGGCCCTAAGACACACATGATGGACGGTTGAGACTAGTGGGATTGAAAGACCAAATATTAACCCAAGAGGTGAAAATGACAAAATGAAAAAGCAAAATGCCATCTCAAACATCCAGTTCATCAGGAACAAGTAAAGGAGACATCAAAATAGAGGACATTAAAAGTCATATACCAGAAATTTCTTAAAAGATAGCAAGTGAAATAAAGAAACAAATCCAGGAGGCAATAGAGGAAATTAGATTAGAACTAATCCCTCACATAAAGAAATAAATGACAACTTTAATAAAGGAGTTGCTCAGCATAGCTAGAGAAGACATAGATAAAAAAATACAGGAGAATGGGGAAATGATGGAAACCTTGAATGAACAATATAGAAAAGAAGCAGAATGCATGAAACAAATTCAAAGAGATATCCAAGAAATAAAACTCTACTGAAAGCTGACAAAAACGTTTTAATGAAACTGAGGGTAGAATTTCAGACCCTGAGGGCAGGATCTCAGCTAGCGATCATGAAAGAAAAGAACTTTTAAAAATAACGAGGCAGCATGAAATGACAATTCAACAGCTTCAAGATGATGCAAAGTGAAACAATGTAAGACTAATAGACATAAAAGAAGATGAAAGCGTCAATGCAAATGACATAGGAAAACTATGAAGAAGTAATAGAAGAAAATTTCGCAAACATGGGAAAAGAATCAGATATACAGATAAGTGAGGCATATAGAATGCCAAACAGTCATAACCAAAATAAATTTACACCCAGACATACAATAATTAAGATCCCAGAAATTCAGCATAAAAACTGAATACTAAAAACTATTAGAGAAAAGACATAACTCACATATCAAGGAAAGTCTATTAAAATCACGGCAGACTTCTCAGCACAAACCCTCAAGTCAAAACAACCTTGGAGTGAGGTGGTTCAAACCCTGAAAGAAAACAACTTTCATCCCAGATTGACGTACCCTGCAAAACTGTCTTTGAAAATTAATGGAGAAATAAGATACTTCCATGACAAAGAACAATTGAAGAAACTGATGTCTACCAAACCAACCCTAGAAAGAGTACTGAAAGACATACTAGAGGGAGATAAAAATGACTACAATTCCCAGAACAACAACAGAAAGAAACTACCAAACAGGCCAAGCAATTAAACAAGGGGGAAAAGCAGGAAGCCAGCAACAGGAAAATAACATGACAAAGTTAAACCAGTATATCAGTTATATCCATCAATGTCAATGACCTCAATTTGCCTATTAAAAGAAATAGGTTGACAGAATGGATCAAAAAACAGGATCTAACAATATGCTGTATATAAGAAACACATCTGACTCAAAAGGAATCTCACAGACTAAAAGTCAAAGGATGGAAAACAATACTCCATGCAACAGGAACCCAGAAAAAATCAGAGGTAGCTATTCTGTTTGCAGATAATATGAACTCCAAACTAAAAATGATCAAAATAGATAAAGAAGGTCACTACATACTTGTCAGGGGAATAAGTCAAGAGAAAGTGCTAACAATCATAAATATATATGCACCAAATACAGTAGCAACCAACTATATAAGACAAATACTAACAGACATGAAAAACCAAATAAGCAGCAACATAATTGGAATAGGGGACCTTAATACCTCATTGACACAAAAAGATAGATCAACTAGACAAAAAGTCATCAAAGAAATAATGGAACAGAATCAAACCAGTGAACAAATGGACTTACCAGACTTTCACAGAGTGTTCCACCCGACCACATCAGAATACACATTCTTCTCAGCTGCTCATGGGATGTTCTCTAAAATAGACCATATATTAGCCCATACACTATGCTTAAGTAAATGCAAAGAAATTCAAATAATTCCATGCTTATTAGCTGACCATAACTCAATAAAATTGGAAATCAAAGAGCTGGTTCTTTGAGAGAATAAACAAAATTGATAAATCTCTAGCCAAACTTATCAAGAAAAAGAATGAAAAAAACTCAAATTCATGCAATAAGGAATGAAAAGGGAGAAATTACTACAGATTCCATGGAAATTCAGAAGATCATGAATACCTACTTTGAAAATCTTTACTCACATAGGGTGGAAAACCCAGAGGAAATGGACAAATTCCTAGAAAGGTATGAATTACCAAAGCTGAATCAAGAAGATACAACAATTTTGAATGACTCAATATCAGCTACTGAAATTGAAAACATGATTAAAAATGTACCAACAAAGAAAAGCCCAAGTCCTGATGGATTCACTGCTGAATTCTATGAAAAGTTTAGAGATGATTTAATGCCAATAGTACTCAAACCCTTCAATGAAATTGAAAGGGAAGCAATCCTCCCTAATTTATTCCTGAAGGCAAGTATTACTCTGATACCAAAACCAGAGAAAGACCCAACCAAAAAGGGGAACTATAGGCCAATCTCCCTAATGAACATTGATGCAAAGATTCTCAATAAAATACTGGCAAGTAGAATGCAGCAAATCATCAAGAAGATGAGATTATGACCAACTGGGATTTATCCCAGGAATGCAGGAATGGTTTAGCATACACAAACAAATAAATGTAATACACCACATCAACAGAGCCAAAGACAAAAATCACATGATCATCTCAATAGACACAGAAAAAGGTTTTAATGAAGTCCAACATTTGTTCATGATAAAAAACCTTACAGAAACTTGAAATAGATGGTACCTACCTCAATCTGATAAAAGCTATCTATGACAGACCAACAGCCAACATTATACTAAATGGACAAAAACTGAAAGCTTTCACTCTAAAATCGGGAACAAGACAAGGATGTCCACTATCACCACTCCTATTCGATATAGTTCTGGAAACATTAGCCAGAGTAATCAGACAAGAGAGAGAAATAAAAGCAATAAGGATAGGAAAGGAAGAAGTTAAATTATCACTATTTGTAGATGTCATGATACTCTGCATAGAAGATCCTAACCACTCCATCAGAAGGCTACTAGAGTTAATAAACAAATTCAACAGTGTAGCTGGATACAAAATCAGCACTCAAAAACCAATAGCATTCCTGTACACAAGAAACAAACTCATTGAGAGACAAATTATGGAAATAACACTTTTCACAATACCATCCAAAAAATGAAATACTTAGGAATCAATCTAACAAAAAATGTAAAAGACCTATTTGCTGAAAACTATTGTACTCTAAAGAAGGAGAGTGAAGAGGATGTCAGAAAATGGAAAAATATTCTTTGCTCTTTGTTAGAAAGAACTAACATTGTGAAAATGGTCATACTCCCAAAAGTGTTATACAGATTTAATGCAATCCCAATCAAGATACCATTAACATACCTCACAGATTTAGAGAAAGCATTCCTAAAATTCATTTGGAAACAGAAGAGATCTAGAATAGCAAAGGCAATTCTAGGCAACAAAAGCAAGACAAGAGGCATCTCAATCCCTGACTTGAAATTATACTACAAAGCTACAGTGATAATCAGCATGGTACTGGCAAAAATATAGACCCGAGGATCAATGGAACAGATTAGAAGATGTAAACACAACTACAAAGACACTCAGCCACCTTATATTTGACAAAGAGGCTAAACATGTTCACTGGAAGAAAGATAGCCTCTTTTTTAATAAATGGTGCTAGAAAAAATGGCTTTCCACATGCCAAAGACTGAAACTAGATTCATGCCTATCACCATGCATTTTTAACTAAAGTCATTTTTGAACTAAAGTCTTGAACTAAAGTCAGAATGAAACAACGATCTAAATATTGAAATAGAAACACTAAATCTACTGGAAGTCAAGGTAGGTAAAAATCTTGAAGACATAGGGGTAGGCAAAGTGTTCATGAACAAAATACAAACCACACAGGCTGTACTTCAAAGAATCAACTGGAATCTCATCTTATTAAAAAGTTTTTGCACTTCAAAAGAAATCACCAACAAAATGAAAAGAAAGCCCACAGAATGGGAAAGAATTTTAGCTAACTGTCCCTCCAACAAAGGATTTACATCCAGAACATATCCAGACAAAGGACTTATATCCAGAACATATAAAGAATGGAGAAACTTCAGGTCCCCCAAATTCAAAGACCCAAATCAAATATGGGCATCTGAGATGAACACACACTCCTCAGATGAAGAAATACAAATGGCAAATAAACACATGAAGCAGTGCTCGGCATCACTGCTCATTAGAGAAATGCAAATTAAAACAACATTGAGGTTTCATCTCACTCCAGAAAGAATGACTGCCATCAAGAAATCAACTGATAACACATGTTGGCGAGGCTATGGGGAAAAAGGAACCCTTCTCCACTGTTGGTGGGAGTGTAGACTGGTGCTGCCACTGTAGAGAGATTCCTTAAAAACTAGGATTGGAAGTCCCACTCAATCTGGCTATTCCCTTTCTAGGTATTTTCCCAGAAAAATTGAAAATGTCATGTCACAGCTATGTATGTGCACCCATATTTACAGCAGCAAAATTTGTAATAGCTAAATCTTGGGAACAACCAGAATGCCCATCAACTGTAGAATGGATGAAAAAGATGTGGTATTTTTGTACAATGGACTATTACTCAGCTACAGAAATGTTGATCTTGAGGCTTTTATAAGTAAATGGAGGTAATGCGAGAATATACTCATAAGTGAAACAAATCAGATTCACATTTGTAAATATCATTTTGTTTCCCTAGTGTAAAAAATAAATAGTAATAATAATAATAAACTAAAAGAGTAATAAAATCCAAAATGTACAATAGACATTGTAATAATGAAAGGGAAAAAGGCACTCAGAATTAAAGAACAACTGGCATAGAGGAAAGCAGAAATGGAAGAAAGGTAAAGATTATATGCATATAGGTATACACATATAACTATATGTACATATGTGTGCAAGGTAGATAACTGTACTACTAACTCTGTTAGTTCATCAAAAAGAATAGTTTGTGCTGACATTGTTTGATTGTCTGATTATTTTTTATGCCTAGATCTTGTAATTTGAACCACTACTTCTAAGATAACATTATGCAATATATTAACTAGTGCTGATTTGTTACTGTTTTTTTTAAATTCTGTATTATTTCTACCCTTTTTCTGTTTTTCTTTTTGAAATTAAAAAATCACACACACACACACACACAAAAGAAATGTGTCGGGCTGCCAAATTGACAAGGGGTGGATTGTAGTGGTTGATTGTGTCAACTTGAGATATTTAGAAGCTTATCTAAATCAGCTTAGCAACTCTACACCTAAGATGTAAAAGACCTACCTTAAGGTGGCTTATCACCTGGATGGTATAAGAGGGAAAGAAGAAGGGTGGACAAAGTTGCATTCTTCAGAGGAATCCAGTCTTTGCCTTTGGCATGGATGTTGTCTCCTGGCTTCCAGTGCAGACTCTTTGGCTCCTGCCTTGGATCCTTCAGGTTTCCTGTGACACCCTGTGGCCTTTCACTGCAGACCCACCAGCCTCTTGGTGCAGACTGCAGTGAACTCCAGACCTTGGATTGAATCCCTTGGCCACCAGCTTGCAGACACCCTTTGCATGCTTCCTCATTCAACTCTGTGGCTGACCATTGTAAGCCAATTTATATTTTCTTATACATTTGTGCATCTTATGTTATATCTATTCCTGTAGTAAAACTCTGACTAATACAAGTTTTATCAAAAGTTTTATTGACATCTATTGATATGATCATATGATTTTTGTGCATGCTTCTGTTTATGTGGTGTATTACCCTAAAAAATTTGCATATGCTGATTTATATTCCCCCCGACATGAAACATATTTGGTTATAATGTATAATTTTTTGATGATTTGTTGCATTCTATTTGCCAATATCTTACTGAAGATTTTTACCCCTATGTTCCTCAAAGAGATTGACCTGTAGTTTTCTTTTTCAGTTGGGTCCTTATCTGGTTTTGGAATCAGAATGATCCCGGCTTCTAAGGAAGAGTTTGAGAGCATTCCTTCCCTTCAGTTTTATTAGAGTTTAAGTAGTACTGATTTTCTGCACTCCCTGAAAGACTTGTAGAATTCATCAGTGAATCCATCAGGTCCTGGCTTTTTTGTTGGCATTTATTATATTACTGCCTCAATTGTATTGCTTGTTATTGGATCATTCATAATTTTAATGTCTTCCTTTCTCAGTTTTGGCAACCCATACATATGTAAGAATCTGTTCAATTATTCAGATTTTCCAATGTGTTAGAGTACAATTCTTCATAGTAGTTAATAATGATCTTCTGGATTTTGAGGTGTAGGATGTGGTTTCACCTTTTCACAATTTTTTATTGTATTAATATGAGTCTTTTCTGTCCTTCTATGGTAAATTTAGCTAAGGTTTTGTGTTTTTGCAAATTCTTTCAAAGAGCTAGCTCTTGGATTCACAGCTTTTTTGAATTTTTCTTTTCTTTTTCTTTTGGTTCCAACTTTATTAATGATTCCTTTCTAAAACTATATTTGGGTTTGGACTGTTCTCATTTTTTATATCTCTTGAGGTGCATCATTAGGTTATTCATTTGTGTAACTCTGTTTTCCTAATGTGAGCTTTAACTGAAGTCAGCTTTCCTCTTAGAACTATTTTCACTGTGTGCCATAGGTTCTGCTATGTTGTACAAGAACTGCTGTTGATTCTATGACTTACAGTGCTACCTTGGTTGTTTATGATTTGGAGGAAGTTGGCTCACTCATGTTTGTGTGGGGAAGACAGTAATTGTTGTGTTTGTCACATGATGTGGAGTTTATAAAAAGAAGCCAAATTTTGTTAAATGCTTTTGTTGAGAATTGAATTGTTTGCAAACAGAAGCACTCATCAACTGAGGTATTACTGTATTTTATTCTTCTTGATTTCTTCTGTGACCCACTGAGTCAGCAGTATGTTCATTTTTATAATTAAGTTTAATGATACAATTTAGATATGCTTAATAATCGCATTCATCATAGGGAATTTAAATGTGAGTTAATGTCCAGTTGCTTATAAAATGTCGGTGTTTTGTGATGGATTTTTAATTTCATGTGCAATGATCTGATAGTATACACTGGGTGATTTTGATTCTTTTTATTTATTTAATCAGGTTTTATAGACTAGTATGTTGTTTAACTTACAGAAACTTCTGTGTGCTGTTGAGAAGAATGTGTATTCTGTTGTAGTAGGGTAGGACACTTTGTAGATATCTATTAAGTCCATTCGTTTGAAGATGTGGTCCAGTTCTGATATTTCTTTAATTTTTTTTAGTTGACTCCTCTGTAAAAGTGGTGGATTAAGATCACACACTCTGTTTGTGTGAATGTGTATTTGATCTTTTATGTACAGCAGTATTGTTTTATGAAGTTAGCTGTACCAAGATTTGGTATATATATATATTTACAATTTTATCTCTCCCTGATGAATTGTTCCTTTAACTAATACATAGTAATGTTCTTTGCCTCTTCTAATCAGTTTTGGCTTGAAGTTTACTGTGTTTGGCAATAAAATTATTACCTCTGCATGCTTCTGAATTCTAGTCCATGGAGGATTGATTTTCATCCTTTGATTTTTAGTCTATGAATTTCTTTATGGATTAGATGCGTTCTTGAATGCAAAAGACTGTAACATTATGTTTCTTGATCCATTTTGCTAAGTTGTATTTTAATTGGAGAGCTGGGGCCACTTGCACTGAGAGTTATTAATGGAAGATAATGACTTATTCCTGTCATTTTATTGTTTTCTGTTTTTGACATGTATTTTTCCACTTTTGTTTAGCTACTTGCCTTGATTTAAGTACTCATTCTATCTGATTTTTGGGGGGTTTGGTTGACATTATTATTTTTGTCTAGAATATTTGTCAGTGTTGTTTGGAGTGTTGATTTGGTATCTGTTTATCTCTTAAGGTGCACTTTGTTATGAAATACCCTTGTTTCGCCATAAATTTTGAAAGATAGTTTTGCAGCATATATTATTCCAGGTTGGCAATTTACTTTTAGGGCTTAAAACACTCCATTCAAAGCTCTCCTATCCTTTGACTTACTGTGTTGAGAAGTCTGCTGTAATTCTAATTGGTTTACATTTATGAGTGATTTTTCTTGCTTTTCTCTGGCAGTTTTTAATATTGTGTCTTTTTCTTTAACATTTGGGATTTTGATTTTGATGTGTCTTGGAATATTTATTTTTACAGCATGGTTATTTGTTGTTCTGTAAGCCTCACCATACCTATATGTTGAAATCTTTCCTCGCACTGGGTAAGTTTTTTGTTATGATTTCTGTAAGTAGACTTTTTATTTTATATGTAATGTCTTCTAATTTCTCTCTAACCCCAATTTATCTTAGTTTAGTCATCTTAGCATCATCTAGTGGCTCTTGGATGGATTTTTCCTGTTCTCACCTTTTTAATGCTTCTTTAGGCAATTCATAATAAATTTCCATTTTGTTCTTGTATTCTGAAATACTGGCCATTTCTGGTGTTTATGAATTCTACATAATTTCTTACCACTGAGATTTCTCTCTGGCAATTTTGAGTAGAGTTTACATCTTTGGTAAAATTGTCATTCATATTTTGGATCATTTTGCTCAGCTCTTCCAGTTTTTGTTTGTTTCTCTCATTTCCACGTTGGTCAGTGTGCATTTTAGTTGCACTATTTTGGGGTCATGTTCTCTTTAAGCTCCCTGAGTTTCTTTACTTCCTCTTTAATCATTTCGTACAGCTTAATTATATGATGTTTCTTTTCATTTCCATTGGTGCTACTTGGGTCTACTTTGAAAGAGTTAGAAGCCTCTGGAAGCATTTTGTTCCCTTGATGTGTGTGTGTGTGTGTCTGCCTGTGTGTCCATGTGTGTGCATCCAGGCCTACTGTCATGGTTGATACATTGCATCAATTTGAAAAGTTTAGAAATTTAGCTAAGAGGCTCAGCAGGGAACCAGGATCCTTACTTTGTAACTATCCTCAGCCTACGCAAGGTCACAGAAGTGGTGTGAATGCTATACCCACCCTGGGGCGGGGGAAGCCAGGTTACAGTATAAAGGAGAAGGAGAGGTTTGTTCTCCCCTCTTTTGCTCTGGTTGATTTTGCTGGCTGCTGCCTTGAAGTGCTGCCCTTCAGTCATGCCACCCTCCCTTGGAGCCTGCTGATTATGGACTGAAACCTCCACAAACTTCTGTAAGCTAAATAAACCTTTCCTTCCTTCATTATGGGTGTCAGGTAAGTTGAGATGTAATGAAGTAAATAGAGTTTGTGGTACATACAGCAATCTCTTTAGTTAGATTTTGTTTTCCAATGGTGTGCTCTTGAATTTATTTGTCCAAAGATATGTCTACCCATTCAGCCTTTTTCATTTAATTGACTTGCTTCCTGTCAGTGTGTTGAAAGGAGATATTTTTTTCTACCACTTATTAACAGCATCAGTAGATCTAACCATACATCAGCCATATGGATTAAAGCTTCTTTTACTCTCTCATCATTTATCAGTGTCCCTCACAACCTATATTTTTATTGGCAGTTAATCTGCATTGTAGAAGGAAAATGGAAGGGAAGAGAGAGAAAAGAGAGAATGAGGGTGATAATTCTATAGGTGAGGTTAGATAGGGCAAATCTTAATTGGTAAAAAGTAAGGGGTCAGACTCTGTTGAAGTCTTTTATAGTTGTGGTAAAGGGTTAATTCTGTGAGATTTTAAAGTATTATTTGTGGATGTGGGGAAGGGGAGGAAAAGTAATTAGGGATTGAAGGAAGCTGTGAGGTTGTCAGAACCTGTTGATATATTTGCAGTTTATTTTATTTCAATCCTCTAAGCATGATTCTGTTAAAGGTAACTTCACCAGGTCCCATGAATGGTACATTTTGAGTTAAAGCACTTGTTTACACGTAATCTTTTTTTTAATTGCAGGCACTATGTGTGTTTGTATGTCTGAGTGTGTGTGTGTGTGTGTGTGTGTAGTGTGTGTGTGTGTGTATGTGTGTGTGTGTGGTGTTTATGTGTGTGGTGAAAAGTAGTAGAGAAGTAAGGGAAGACAGCAGGCTGAGGGATCTGCACTGAAGCCAGGAGGCAATGCTAAAGTAAGGACTAGAGCCCCCCTGAAAAGAACCTCAGCCATCCCCAGTAAAAGTGAGGTCCTGAGCTCCTCCAATAATGAGAACATTCAAATTCCTATCAGGAAAGCCAGTGGGACAAGATCCAAGAGAATCAACAGCTCACCATCTTCCCCTCCAGTTCTCTCTCCTGCTGTTGCAACAATCCTCAGGTGGGCCTTCTACATCCTGAGCCACACTGATTCAGTTCAGCTGGGTGTTACAAGTTGATCACAAATTAATCCACTGCAGACCCTCTGCACACTTTCTCATCCAACTCTGTGGCAGACCATTATAAGCCAATCTTGTAATTTCTCATACATTTGTATATCTTGTGTTATATTCATTTCTCTGGTAAAATACTGACTAATACAACTTCCATAAAATAATGTAAAATGTGTGTGTTAGATTTTCCATGACTCTGACTTTGCCACTATGTCTTCCAACCCTCTAAATCAGAGAATAAGGGAAAGTTATGGTTTCCAGTGATCAGGGAATAGGGACTAAGGGAGAGCCAGATCCACCAGACATCTGGGGCTCATTTTTCTCATCATTGCACAGCCTGCATGTAGACAAGAATAATACCAGAAATAAATGTGCTCCTTCGGGTAAAATAACAATTGAAGGCTTTTCTTTCTTCATCTACTCAGTAAAATGATGATGCCATAATAAAAATTTCAGAGGGTTGTAAGAATTGATTGATGTAGGTATTTAAGCAATGTAATTAACATATAACTAACTCAGCCCGTAGCACATAATTCATAAAAGCTACCTGCTTAATCACTAGCTGCTCAGTCATTCATTGTAACTATTATTGCTTCTTTTGTGTGTCATTTCCAGGTAGGTTACTGCACTTGATTCTTGTAATATCTCATGCTGAGCTATAACAATCTTGTTATCCCACTGGATATATGAGAAATCAACTTTTAAGAGATTTACTTATTCCTCCAAGATCACACAGGAATGGAGAGATAGTACAAAGATTGTGCTGAAATCTAATTCTATTTCTCCAAACTGCTGGACAATGCCCTCACATCAGAGTGTAGCAGAGAAGCATCTATGGCAAAGGACACAAGTTCATTGTCAGGGAAGGAGGGAGGGGAAGCTGCAGGAAAGGAATACGCAAAGCAATGCTTAAGGACCAAGAAAGGGTGGCATTTCAAGGGAGAACTACAAGGAAAAGGAATGCAGATGAATAGTCCGCACACTGCCTCTGGAATGAAGACCCTATGAAACCACTCCCAGAACGATGCTCTATTCTTATATAATCTACTTTCTTTTAAAAGCTTCATGATTTGTCTTCCTAATGTTGATTTTTTTTCCTTTTCT
>RJWM01046373.1:0-12364 GCA_004363535.1 Dasyprocta punctata
CCTTTATTTCATTCTTTTACTCTTTCCGTGGGCTACAGTTCTCGTTTTAGATTCTTCTTGGGTCCAGAGGACCCATCTCCCTCTTTTTTCCTTCTCTCTGTTATTATATTAGTTTATATTCCAGCATTTTGATGGTATATTCAGGGAGCCTCCCTGTCACAGTGTCATCTGGGTGGCCATCTTGGAAGATGTCCAAGTGTTTCTATTTTAATACTTAGATATTTGATACATTTTGATTTTAGTTTAGTACACAGTGAGAGATATGGATCTAGGTTAAATAATCTACATGTGGACAGCCAGTTTTCACAGAACAATTTTTAAAGAGGCTATATTTTCTCCAGCATATGTTTTTGGCCCCTTTATCAAAGATGAGATGGCTGAATATGCCTGGAGTTGTTTCTATACCCTGTTATTCTGTTCCTCCCATTGATCCTCATGTGTGATTCTGTGGCAAGGCCACAGTATTTTTATTACCATAGCTATGTAATATAACTTGAAAACTGGGTTGTGACACCTTCTGCTTTGTTTTTATTACCTAAGATTATTTTTGCTGTTCTGGGTCTCTTCTGGTTTCATAAGAATTTCAGGATGTGTTTAACTAGTTCTATAAGGTGCTGTTCGTATTTTGATTAATTGCATTAAATCTGTATATCAGTTTTGGAAGTACTGTATGCCCATTTTGACTATATTGGTTCTGTCTATCTAGGAACAGGAGCTGTCTTTCCAATTTCTTTCTTTTCTTTGCTTTTCAATCCTCCTGCCTCAGCCATGTGCTGATATTACAGGCATGCACCACCATTGGTTTGTCTTTCCAAATTCTCATGCCCTCTTTGAGCTCCTTTTTCAGAGTACTATAGTTTTCATAGTCTTTCACTTCCTTAGTTTGCTTAATTCTTTTTTTTTATTTTAAAGAGAAAAAACAATAAAAATGATAAAGAATTTCATAACAAGTTAATGTAAAATTAACAACAATAAATCTATCGCATATTGTTCTCTTCAAAGTAGTTGTTCAGATTGCAACTACTTTGTAGGCAAGAAAAATTGATGAAACACTATAAGCACAAATTGTTCTTTTCAATGAACTAAAAGAAATTAGCATATATATATCTTCTTTTCCTACTTTTTTTTCTCCTTTCCTCCATCCCAGTTGTTTTTCCTGTTAAGCAGTTTTTTCCCCTTTGACTTATACAATATCTGTTGTACATTTTGGATCTTACTCTGTCAGATGCTTACACATGCAAATCTCATTTTTTTCACTGAGTGTAGCTTCAAACTGCATCCATTTACCAATAAAAGCCTCAAGTTTATCTTTCTTTTTAGCTGAGTAGTACTCCATTGTATAAAAATGTCACATTCTTTTTATCCATTCTGCATTTGATGGGCATTTGGGTTGTTTCCAAGAGCTGGCTATTACAAATTGTGCAGCTATAAACATGAGTGCACATGTATTGCTGTGGTATGATGTTTTTAATTCTTTTGGGAAAATGCCCAGAAGGGGAATAGTTGCATCAAATGGAACCTCCAATTCTAGTTTTTTGAGGAATCTCCACACTGATTTCTACCCTGGTTGTACCAGTCTGCACTCCCACCAACAATGGAGAAGGGTTCCTTTTTCCCCACAGTCCCTCCAGAATTTGTTATTGGTTGATTTCTTAATAATAGTCATTCTTCTGGGGTGGGATGGAATCTCAGTGCTGTTCCAATTTGCATCTCTCAAATGAACAATGATGATGAATATTTTTTCCTATATTTATTTGCCATTTGTATTTCTTCATCTGAGAAGTGTGTATGTATTCATCTCAGATATCCATTTTTAGACTGGGTCTTTGAATCTGGGGGGCCTGAGTTTTTTCAATTCTTTATATCTAGAGATAGAAGTTCTTTGTCTGAGGGACAGTTGGCTAAAAATTTTTTCCCAGTTTGCAGGTTGTCCTTTCACTCTGTTGGTGATTTCTTTTGATATGCAAAAACTTTTTAATAAGATGAGATTCTAGTTGTTGATTCTTTGAAGTACTTCCTGTGCAGTTTGTGTGCTATTCCTAAACTCTCTGCCTAACCCAATGTCTTGGAGATTTCTCGCTGCTTTGTCTTCTAGTAGATTTAGTGACTCTGTTTTAATATTTAGATCTTTGATCAATTTTGACTTTAGTTTAGTGCGTGGTGATAAACATAGGTCTAGGTTTAGTCTTACACATGTGGAAATCCAGTTTTTCCAGCACCATATATTAAAGAGGCTATCTTTCTTCCAGTGAACATGTTTAGTTGATTTTGTAGCCAGCTATGTTACTGAATTTAGATAGTAATTCTAGAAGTCTTTTGGTGGAGTTTTTGGGATCTTCTGTGCGGAATATCATGTCATCTGTGAATAATGATAGCTTAAATTCTTCCCTCCCTATGAATATTCCTTTTATTTCTGTCTCATGTCTACTTGCCCTGGCTAATGTTTCCAGAACTATGTTGAATAGGAGTGGTGATAGTGGACATCTGTGTCTTATTCCTGACTTTAGAGTAAAAGCTTTGAGTTTTTGTCCATTTAGCGTGATGTTGGCTGTTGGATTTTCATAGACAGCTTTTATCAGATACAGGTTAAGACCATCTATTCCAATTTTCTGTAGGTTTTTTGTCATGAATGAATGTTGAACTTTTCAGAAGCTTTTCCTGCATCTGTTGAGATGATCACATGATTTTTCTCCTTGACTCTGTTAATATGGTGTGTTACATTTATTGATTTGCATATGTTGAACCTTCCCTGGATTCTTGGGATAAATCTGTTTGGTCGTGGTGTATAATCTTGATGATTTGTTGCATTCTACTTACTAGTATTTTCTTGAAGATTTTTATATTTATGTTCATTAGGAAAATTGGCCTGTAGTTCTCTTTTTTAGTTGAGTGTTGCTCAGGTTTGATATCAGAGTAATGCTTGCCTCCAGGAATGAGTTTGGGAGAATCGTTTCCCTTTCAGTTTCATTAAAGAGTTTGATGAGTATTGGCTTTAAATCTTCTCTAAATTTCTTATAGAATTCAGTCATGAATCCATCAGGATATGGACTTTTCTTTTTGGTAAGTTTTTAATTACATTTTCAATTTCATTAACTGGTACTGGGTTATTCAGAATTTTTATATTTTCTTTATTCAGTTTTGGTAATTCATATATTTCTAGCAATCTGTCCATTTCTTCTTTGTAAGTAAAGAATTTCAAAGTAGGTATTGATGATCTTCTGAGTTTCCACAGGATCTGTAGTGATTTCACCCTTTTCATTCCTTAATGTATGAATTTGAGGTTGTTTTTTTTTTTTTCTTTTTTTGAAAAGCATGGTTAGGGGCTTATCAATTTTATTTATTCTTTCAAAAAACCAACTCTTTGATTTATTAATACTTTGTATTGTTTTCTTAGTCTCAATTGTGTTAATTTCTGCTCTGATTTTTTATACTTTCCTCCCTCGTATGGGCTTTGGATTTGATTTGTTCTTATTTTTCTAGAAGTTTGAGGCACAACACTAGGTTGCTTATTTGTGTTTGTTGTATTTTCCTAATGTGAGAATCCACTGCTATAAATTTCCCTGTTAGACCTACTTTCATTGCATCCCACAAGTTTCTGTAAGTTGTGTTTGCATTTCCATTTGATTGTACATATTGTTTAATTTCTTCTTTAATTTCATCTGAGGCCCACTGGATGTTCTGGAAGGTGATACTTAATTTCTGTGTGTATATGGAGTTTTTGTGGTTTCTTTTGCCGTTAGTTTCCAGTTTCATTGTGCTATGGTCAGATAATATGCATGGGATAATTTCAGTTCCTTTTCATTTACCTAAGTGTGTTGTATTGGCTAGTATGTGGTCTATTGTTTTTTGTTGTTGTTGTTGTTTGTTTGTTTGTTTGTTTGTTTTGTGGTACTGGGGATCAAACTCACAACTTCGCACCTGCCAGTCAGGCACTTAAGCCTTTGAGCCAAGCTCCCAGCCCTGGTTTTTTGAGGCAGGGTCACACTATGTAGCTCAGGTCAGCCTTGCGCTCACGTTGTAGCCCAAGCCGGCCTCGAACTCACAACACTCCTCCTACCTCAGCCTCCCGAGTGCTGGGATTAAAGGCATGCGCCACCATGCCCGGCTATATGGTCTATTTTAGAGAGTACTCCATGTGCAACTGAGAAGAACATGTATTGGTTGGAACACACTGTAATCATCTACTAATTTCATTTGTTCACTGGTTTGGTTCAGTTCTGTTATTTCTTTGCCAATTTTTTGGTTGGTTGATCTGTCTCTTTGTGACAGTGGGGTGTTAAGGTCCCCTGTTTTAACTGTATTATTGCTTATTTGATTTTTCTTGTCCATTAATATTTGTCTGATATAGGTGGGTGCTTCTATTTTTGGTGCATATATATTTATGACTGTAATCACTTCGTCCTGAATTTTCCCTTTACCTAGTTTGTCATGACCGTTTTTGTCCCTTTTGATCATTCTTGATTTGAAGTTAACATTGTATACAAACAGAATAACTACTCCTGCCTTTTTTCTGGGTTCCTATTGCATGTAGTATTGTTTTCCATCCTTTGACTTTTAGTCTATGAGTTTCTTTTTGAGTTTAATATGTTTCTTGTGTACAGCATAGTGTTGGAACTTGTTTCTTGAACCATTCTACCAGTTCATTTCTTTTGTTTGTTGAATTGAGGTCCTTTACATTGGTATTTGTTACTGGCTTATCTTTGTCATGTTATATTTTTGCTGTTGGTTCTCTACTTTTTCCCTCTGGTTAAATGACTGCCTTGCTTGGCAGTTCCTTTTTGTTCTTGTTTTGGAATTGTGTGCATTTTTATCTCTGTCTAGAATATCATTCAGTACTCTTTTAACATTGGTTTGATTGTCATGAATCAGTTGTTCTTTGTCATGGAAGTATCTTATTTCTCCAATGATTTTGAAGATAGTTTTGCAGGGTACATTAATCTGTGTTGGAAGTTGTTTTCTTTCAGGACTTGAAATACTTCACTCCAAGGTCTTCTTGACTTGAGCATTCATGTTGAGAAGTCTGCTGTGATTTTGATGTGCTTTCCTTTATAGGTGATCTGTTTCATTTCTCCAAAAGCTTTTAATTTTCTGTCCTTGTGTTGTATTTCTGAATTCTTGATTATCATATGTCTGGGTGTGATTTATTTTGGTTATGGCTAGTTGGAGTGCTATATACATCACTTTATGTGCACGTCAGATTCTTTTCCCATGCTTGGAAATTTTTCTGCTGTTACTTCTGCAAATTGTCTCTTCATGGAATTTGTGTTGACTCCTTCTTTTTCAATGACACCAATTATTCTTATATTGTTTTTCATTGTGTCATCTTACAGTTGTTGAATTATTTCCTGATCTTTTGTTATTTTTAAGAAATGCTTACTTTCATGATCATTGTCCAGAGCCTGTCTTTAAGGTCTGAAAGTCTGTGTTCAGTTTCATTCAAAGTGGTTTTGTTTTGCCAGCTTTAAATGGAATTTTTATTTTCTGGATATCTGTTTGAACCCACTTCATGCATTGTGTTTCTTTCCTATATTGATCATTCACAGTTTCTATCTTCTTCCTATCATCCTCTGTTTTTTTATCTGTCCCTATTCTAGACTTGCTGAGCAATTCCTTTATAAATGTTGACATTCTTTTTTTTACCTGAGAGACTTTTTCTGATCTGATTTCTGCAATAGCTTTATGGATTTGTTTCTTTACTTTGGTTGCTATCATTTCAGAAATTTTAGATGTGTTTCTTGCAATATCTTCTATGTTAATGTCTTTTGGACTTATTCTGGGTGAACTGGATGTCTGAGATTGCATTTTTCTTTTTTGTCTTGTCATTTTCTATTTCTAAAAATGGTTTATTTTTTTTTTATGATGATCCTTGTGAGTTTTTGTAATAAGTAGCTATCCCTAATACGAAGTCCTGTCTAGGAAAAGTCTGGTTCAGGGATATCTTCTGTGTGTGTGAGAAATTCTTGGTGTTCATCTGTCTCAAGATTCTACTGTCTCAATTATTTAAGAGTGGGGTGTTAGTATCTGTTTGGCTCAGTCCCCATTCCTTTGGTGTGGGGCTCTGGTGAGGTTATTACCTCAGAGCATCCCAGTATGGTTACAGAAAAGAGAACAACTGATTAAACAGGTATGACATCCTAGCTAAAGTAGTAAAATTGGCAATAACAATAGCATCAAGCACAATGTAGAAACTGAGAAATTGTGATAACTATTGATTTTGTTATTCAGACCATAGGAGCAAAGTCTATAGTTATAGAACAGAACGGATCATAAATTAGGAGTTTATATGCAAAGTGTTTCCCCTTGGTAGAGTGGTTTTACCTTGTGGTTGGGATATTAGGAAGGATAGTGTATGAAACAATGATTACTGGGAAGGAAGTGGAAGGAAGACTAGAGGACAAAAGATGTTCACACAAGGTTTGAGAAATGTGAGAAGAGGTAGAAAAGAAAAGATGGAGTATATGAGGGATTATCTGAATTTGGTCTCTAGGTTTGGGGAATGGAATTAGTTTTCTCTCTCTCTCTCTCTTTCTTTTTTGGTACTGGAGATCAAACTCACAACCTCACATCTGCCAGGCAGGTGCTTAAGCCACTGAGCTGAATCCCTGGCAGGGATTAGTTTTCTGTGGCTGGAGTTCTCCCTACCATTTAGAAAAGAAAGAAACAGAAGGAAAGGAAAAAGAAAGCAAGAGGAACAAAAAAGAAAAAGTAAAGACAAAGAAGAAAAGAATAAAAAAAAGAAAGAAAGAAAATTGAGAGAAAAGGGCCAGTTACTGAGTCCTGGCTTCCCCCCATGCCAGTTGACAGTCCCGTTGTCTAGTGGAAGAGGCCAGATATCTGGATTCCTCCTACTTAATTCTTAGGTAATTAATTTTTCTTGAAACTATTGTGAATGGTATTATTTTCTCAATTTGTTTCTCAGTGGGTTATCAGTGTACAGAAATGATATTGATTTTTTTGCATTGATTTTGTATTCTGCTACCTCACTGAATTTGTTTACTAGATCTAGAAGTCTTATGATAGAGTTATTTTTGACCCTTTTATGTAAATGATTATATCACCTGTGAATAAGGATAATTTGACTTCTTTCTTTCCTATATGTATCCCTTTTTTTTTATCACTTACCTAATTCCTCTGACTAGAGGTTTGAGTACTATCTTAAGCAGGAGTGATGATAGTGGACATCTTGTTTTGTTCCTGATTGCAGATGAAACTCTTTCTGTTTTCCCCTATTTTATTTACTTATTTATTTATTTATTTAATGTGTGGCACTGGGGGTCGAACTCACAACCTCACACCTGCCAGACAGGCACTTAAGCCACTGAGCCAAACTCCTGGCCCTAGTTTTTTGAGGCAGGGTCGCACTATGTAGCTCAAGCCGGCCTCAAACTCACAACACTCCTCCTACCTCAGCCTCCCAAGTGCTGGGATTAAAGGAGTGCACCACCACACTCAGCTATTTTCCCCTATTTTAATATGATGTTAGCAATAGGTTTGCAATAAATGATTTTAGTCAGATTGAGATAAGGCCCTTTTATTCCAATTTTCTTCAGGGTTTTTATCATGAATTGATGTTGCATTTTGTTGAAGGATAAATCCATGTCTATTGAGATGACAAAGTGATTTTTTTTTTGTTTGCTTCTGTGTTTATGTATATTACACTTATCAGTTTGTGTACTTTGGACCTTCCTTGCATCTCTGAGATTAAGCCTAGTTCATCATGCTACATGATCTTTTTATTGATTTGTTGCCTTCTGTTTTCCAGTATCTTTCTTGGGGTTTTTGTATATGTTCATTAGAGAGATTGGTCTATAACTTTCTTTTTTAGTTTAATCCTTGTCTGATTTTGGAATCAAGGTAATGCTACCTTCCATTAATGAAGTTGCATTGCTACTTCTTTTTGAATTTCATTAAAGAGATTTAGGAGTATTCTATCTTTGTTAGTTTTAGTAATTAATCTGTATCTAGAAATCTACCCACATCTTCTGGGCTATGCAAATTATTGGAGTACAGGTTTTCAAAGTAGTTACTAATAATCTTCTGGATTTTAGCAGTGTCTGTTGTGATTTAAATTTTTTCATTCCTAATTACATTGATATAGTTTTTTCTTTCCTGTTTTTGGTTGGTTGGTCTAAGGTTTTGTCTCTTTTGTTTATTCTTTTGAAAAATCAGCTCATTGATTCTTTGCATTGTTTTTTAGTCTCAATTTCATTAATTTTTATTCTGATCTTTATACTTACTTTCCTTGTGTTAGTTACTTTTCTTGTTGCTGAGACAAAATAACCTACACCCCAAAGTTATTTTAGCTCACAGTTAGAGGTTACAGTCCATAGCTGGCTGGCTCCACAGCAGGGTAGCATGGCAAAGCAGTGAAGTAGCAAACAAGCAGCAGCAAGCGATGGCAGCTGCCTTCCTTTTTGTCACATATTCTACTCCTAAGGATGGATAGCACTCAGGTCCAGGATAGGGCACCGTTAACCCTAGCATTGCACCATGAATCCCAGAATTTTATCCTTAATCCTATCATTGCAGAGTCTAGATCCAGTCTCTTCTGAAAGGCCCTACATATGACTGCTTGAGACTTTGGTAGGACATCTAGATATAAGCCATAGATTCTACTCCTGGTCCCCAAATGACTGGTACACATCCTTTTGTGCAAAATTCATTTAGTACATCTATAAAATTTGCCAAAGTCCTAACCATTCCAGCATTGCTGAAAAGTCCAAAGTTTTCTCTGATATTGAAGGCAAACTGATAGAAGCCCCTATGCAAAGGAAAAGAAGATTAAACACTTCCAACTTGCAATGTCACAGAACAAACAGTCCCATTCCAAAAGTTACAAATGAGAGATACAAAGGAATGAGACAAAACCAAGTCAAATATCCAGCAGAGCAAACATTGGGTCCTGTAGTTCCACATCAAACATGTAATGCAATCCGTGTCAAGACATGAACTCCAAAGGGCTTGGCTGCCTCTGCCCCTATGGCACTGCTGACGGTTTTAGCTCCCTCAGCATCACACATCATAGATCAAGCCAACTCTAAAAATCTTCACCTATGACTGCAAGAGGCATTAGGGGTACATCTAGACATAGCCATAGGACCAACACTAGCTTTGAATTTGGGTTTTTCTTGCTTTTCTAAGACCTTGGGGCAGATTATTAGGTTATTTATTTGTGACTACTGTTTTTCTAACATGGAAGTTCACAGGTATAAACTCCCCTCTTAGGACTGCTTTCATTGTGTCTCGTAGGTTTTGATATGTTCTACTGGCATTATCATTTGTTTCTAAGAAATGTCTGATTTCTTCTGTGATTCATTGATTATTCAAGAATGTAGTCTTTAATCTCCATGAGTTTACATAATTTCCATGGTTTCTCTTGTTACTTATTTCTATTTCAATGTACTATGAACTGGTAATATGCATGGAATTATTTTGATTCTTTGGTGTATATTTTATCAAGCTTTATGATCCAACATGTTGTCTCTTTTGGAGAAAGTTCCTTGTGCCACTGAAAAGAATGTTTATTCTGTTGTTATTGGGTTGAAAACTGTGCATATCAATTAAGTCAATTTGTTCAAAGATATGTTTTAAACTGATTTTTAAAAAATTTTTTGTGTAGTTGAGCTATCTGTTTTAGTGAGGTTTTGAAGTCTCACCTACAATTGTGTTGATATTTATCTGATCTTTTACGCTTAGTAATATTTGTTGTATCAAGTTGAGTGTGCCAGTATTTGGTGTGTATATATTTCTAACTGTTAATCTTTTTCTGTTGTATTGTTCCCTTTTCCAACATATAGTGACCCTCATAGGTCTACGGATCAACTTTGGCTTGATGTCTAACTTGTCTGAAAATAGGATAGCTACTCCTACTTTTTTCTGGGGGTCCCATTCCATGGGATATCATTTTCCATCCTTGATTTGAGTCTATAAATTTCTTTTTGAGTTAAATGTAGGACTTGTATATAGCATAACATTATGTTTTATGTTCTAATCCAGTCTGCCAGTCTGTGTCTCTTGACTGGAAAGTTGAGATCATTCACAGTGTGAGTTATCATTGTATTATTTTTGTTGCTGATTCCTACTGTCCTGTTTAACAGCTAACCTTACCTGGTATATTCATTCTGTAAGACTTATTGGCATTGTTGGGATATCCTTGAAATTTTTTGGCCTGCTGGTTTTGTGGTCATGAATTTCTTAATGTGCCTTGTTTGGAAGTCCTTGTTTCTCTGTCAATTTTAAGTGATACTTTTGCAGCGTATGTCACACCCATCTGGGTTGGAAGTTATTTTCCTTTAATGCTTGAAACACTTTACTTCAAGCTCTCCTGGCCTTTAAGACTTGTTGTAATTCTAATAGAATCACCTTTATAAGTGATATGTTGTTTTATATAACATCTTTGAAGATTCTGTCCTTGTGTTTTACTTCTGGAACTTTCATTATGGTGTGTCATGGAGAACTTTTCTGATTGTGACTGTCTAGGATTTTACATGTCTCACTGATCTATATGTTAAATTCTTTCCCCATACTTGGAAAGCTTTCTGCTATTATTTCTTTTTTTGTTTTTTTTATTTTAAAAAAATTGGATAGTAAAATCCAATAAAACATAACAGAACAAAGTCAATCAAAACAAAGCAGTAGAACTGGTACAGAACTTCAAAGTAGGATACTATGAAAACAATAGCTACTAGAGTATATCTAGTTATTTTCAGAATAGTTGACCATTTCAACAGGTATAGTAAAATTAAACCAAAAACAAAACACAATAAAACCAAGAAAAACAGAATATAAAATAAAACAAAAAAATTAATCAGAATAAAGCAAAACAATGAGAACAATATTGGGCCTCAAAGACAAGACAGAAGAGAATCCCCCATATTTGCTACATTGCCTACTGTCATCTTCTAAAGAGATGCTCAGGCTGCCGGCCCCAAGCCTGCAAAATCAACGAAACAATACTGGCATGTAGTTGCTTTATGTACCTTAGTTGGTATCAATTTAGCCAGACCTCCGAACCAACAGGTTGCTTACGGTGGGGGGTAGGGGATGAGTTGTCCTTGGTACTTAGCCCGCATGCCAGTAGGCATTTGGGAGGTGCATATTTCTCTTCCTGGAGTCCGTGCGTGTCGCGCAGGCCCCTGGAAGGCAGACTAGTTTTCTTTTGGTTGGAGCCGCTCTGACCCAGCGGGGCAGGTTCTCGAGAGGCCCGTCTCTTTCTCTTCCTGGACTTGTGCCAATCGCACAGTCCCCCAGAAGGCAGACTAGTTGTCTTCTGGTTGGAGCCGCTCTCTGTGCTATTATTTCTTAAAAAAATTTTCCATGCCATTTGTCCATCTTCTGATTTTTAACTAGTTCCAATTAATTTTACATGAATCTTTTTTGCATCATATAACAGATGTTGCATCCATTTTCTATGATCTCTAACTGTTTTTAAAGTATCTCTGAGTATTTGGTCACCTACATCAGCCTTATCATCTACTTCTGACACTCTGCCCTCACACTGGTCACTTCTGCCTGTACTTTTAATAGAATTTTTAATCTCCTATATTTCTATTTGCTACCTTTTCATGAACTTGAATTGTTTACTAAACCTGTCACTCACATTTTGTATTTTGTTGAGCTCAAGTAACTTTCTATTAGTGCCTTCTGTAAGCTCACTGATCATTTGGTTTATTGAGTCCGTTACTTGTTTATTTATATCACTGAGCTCACTGATCAGCATATTGAGTTTTTTGGTCTTCTCTCTTCATGTCATATAATTCAGCTGTTTAGTTTTTTATTTCCCCTCCATGAATGAATGCCCTGTGGATTTGATTTGGAACCACTGAGAATTTTTGGAGGCATTCTTGCTTTGTTTCTATTTTGTGTGCATATGTGCTGAGGATTGCAGGTCTGTTATAGTGGACAGACTGTTGCTAGTATGGAGAACTCTTCAGTTGGTATCTGCTTTTCCGTGATGCCCTCTGGGTTTTGCCAACTATAGGCCTTTGCCTCTGTCCCAAGATCCAACCACCTCTGTTACTTTGGGGAGGGGACAGTGCAGTGCAATTGGCTTAGCACCCAGTTCTCTGGGAAAGAATCACAGTATTGTTGGTGACACAAAAGCAAACCAGATGCTAGCATGGAGAATAGACAAATTAATAGCCAAAACTGTGTCACCCTGGCAACAGCAATGAAATCAGCAACAATAACAGAGTCAAAATCAAACTGGATATTAACATATCATAAGCACCAATAAAAGCTACCATTCTACCAACCTTAACAATAGAAAAGTGATCTGTCATAACATAGAAAGACTGATGTAACACTGTCTACTAAATGCACCAACACCATCATTTTTTTTTTTTTTTTTTTTTTTTTTTTTTTT
>RJWM01046374.1:0-12317 GCA_004363535.1 Dasyprocta punctata
AAAAAAAAACGCAATCAGCAAAGACAGGTGTGCATACCTATAACCTCAGCTACTTGGGAGGCTGAGGCAGGAGGATCGAAACTTTGAAACCCAGGTGGGCTTAGTGACTTGGTGAGACCCAGTCTCAAAATAAAAAATGACCAGGGGATCAGTAGCTCAGTGGTAGGGTGCTTGCCTAACATGCATGAGGTCCTGGGTTCCATCTCCAGGAAGGAAGGAAGAAGGCCAGAGGGAGGGAGAGAAATAAGAAAGGAGGGAAAAAAAAAAAAAGAAAAGAAAGAGCAATCAATGGGGAAAGCCCTGCTGACGGCCAGGCTCCGAGAACCCGCGCACTCACACCTACCGGGAGACACCGAGTAGCGCAGGCCTGGGACCGAGAGTTAGAAGCCTGACTGTGAAGCCTCACTCCCCGCCTCCTCTCATCCACAGTCCTGTCCGCGTAGGGTCATTGCTGACATTAAACACCGCTGCGCTAAACAGCTTCCTAGTGAGCTGAGCAGAGGCAGGTGTCCAGTAAAACCCAGCAGCTCTTACCCTTATTATCACCAAAATAAAATTTGGGCCTCCCACTGGGTTATTACCCTGGGAAAAGAAGAAAGATGCGGCCAGTTGAATGGCGGCCTTAGGGAGGCTGTGCCACCTCCTGACCCTCCCCCCACCCCGCACCTGTGAGAATGACCTTACTCGGAAGTAGGGTCTCTGGCTGTGACTTTGAGGTGTGACTGACAATCGGTGAATGCTGCTGCCAATCGCTGTCCATCAGAGAAGCAGGTGTCTTCCATACGAGAAGCCCTGCGTCAAACCTCAGCACCAGTGTGGGACAAGCTTCAACTTGTTCGGTGGTGCTGCAGTTGAGGAAAGTGTGTTTTGAAGTGTGCCCTGCACCACAGATCATGCACAATGCATGAATATGGAATTTTGTTTCAAGCTACCAAAAAAGTGCTTAAAAAAGGCACACAAAATATTAAAATTAGTTAATTGTAATCCTGCCATGACCACAAAGATGGTTTCCAAGTGGTTCATGATGGCTGTGAACATGTTAAACACCAAGAGAGACAGTGATATCCTTCAACATCCAAACCCCAAGAACACGTTAATAGGGAAAGCAAAAGGATTCAATCAAACAGGTGATCAACTAGCAGGGAAATCTCTGAGGCCCTGAGTATCTTGTGGTTCCATTCAAAGCATTTAACAGATTTGAACAGGAGGCAAATGAGTGTGAAATTTGTTCCATCCTATTTGACTGTCAACCAAAGCACAGTGTTTGTCCAATTCGTTGACGTTGCAAGATGGTGCCTCACCAGAGCCCAGCTCTGTGGGAGATGTCATCATGGGAGATGAGCTTGGGGATCCATGGCTATAATCATGAGACAGTGTTCAGGGTTCTTGGTGGAAATCACCCCCTCGTTATGCAAAAAATGCGCATGGACCAACGTCCAGCATTAGAGTGATATAGAATGGTTTGTTTGGGGTTTTTTTTTTACCTTGATAGACTTGTGTGAGCTTAGTTTGTACCTAAGAACCCTCAGTGAAATTGGAATATTTTAAGAGCTTATTGGAGCATTGAAGAAACAATGTGTATAGAAAACTGTCTGAGAAACTGACAGATTCGTCCTCCATCGTGACAACGCTCCGTGTCACATATTGCTTTCAGTGCAGCAATTTCTGTCAGAAAACGAAGCAAAACACTACCTTGTATCATCATCTGCCTGGTTCACCATGTCTGATCCATTTAACATATAGCTCTTCCCCAAAGTCAAAATGACCAAGAAAACTAAATGTCTTGAATCAGTTCAGGATGCTGAGGCAGCCACAATAGCATAACTAAAGATACTCACACACACCCAAAAACAGGACTTCCAGAACTGCTTCAGAAAGGGACAAAAACACTGGGTATA
The DNA here is from genome assembly GCA_004363535.1 of Dasyprocta punctata. Lineage (NCBI taxonomy): Eukaryota > Metazoa > Chordata > Mammalia > Rodentia > Dasyproctidae > Dasyprocta > Dasyprocta punctata. Next base: position 1,899 of record RJWM01046374.1, read on the forward strand.
GTGGTGCACACTTATAATCCCAGCACTCAGGAGGCTGAGGCAGGAGGATTGCCATGAGTTCAAGACCAGCCTGGGCTACCTACTGAGTTCGAGGCCAGCCCGAATTACAAAATGAAACCCTGTCTCAAAAAAAAAAAAAAAAAAATAGGCTGTGTCCAAAGCAAGAGGAGCTCTTCTAAGGGAGACTGTTATGGCTTGTGTCTCAATGTCCCCCCAAAGCCTCATGCAGTCGTAGGTGGGCTTTTCCAGAAGTGGCTGGATCTAGATGTGTGATGCCCAGATTAAGGGTGACCCACACTGCATGTGGGTGGCACCACCCCAAGGGTAGGTAGCCTGGATGAAATATAAAGGCAGGCTTGTTTGGCTGCTGTCGCCACCGCCATTGCTCTCTGCTCCCTACTGTCTGCCTGACAACAGGTATTTCTCCTCTGCACTGCCACCCTGCCTTGGAGCTGGCTAACTACAGAATGAAACCTCTGCAAACTGCCAGCTGGAGAAACTCCCCCTCCTCTAACTTTGGGTTTGGATATTTTGTCTCAACAATGAGAAAAGTAACACAGGGATTAATAGTAAAAACAGCATTTTATTGTAATGAATTTCTTTTTTATTATTAGTAGCAAATGTTTGTAGTACATGATGATTACATTCATCGTGAGGAGTTGGCACGTGTACACAACACAGATGAATTCTTTTTCTTTCCACTTCCCCTTCCCTTCCTCCTTTTCTCTCCCTCCATTTTTTTAATTTAAAAATTCACCGTTGTTTGGGGTTGCTGTTGTTACTGTTGTTGTTGTTGTATGACACCTTGTAAATTAAGGATTTGGTTAAGGGAGATGGCATAAACCTACAATCCCAGCATTCAGGAAGCTGAGGCAGGAAGATCAAGGATTGCCTGGACTATACAGTGAAACCCTATCTCAAAAAACAAAGAAGAAAACCGCCCATCACCCTGGATTGGCGCGGACCCTAAATCCGATGACAAACCTACACCCAGAGACTGCCACGTGACCGTGCACAGGGGAAGCAGGGCCGGGTTATGGAAGCAAGCGGGGAGCGGCAGCGGCACCCAGCGGGAAGGGGACGCCGCGACCCCCACCGGAGCCTTTGGAGGGAATCTGTCCCGCCAGCCGCAGTTCAACCCAGGGATGGCGATCTTGCAGCTCGGGGCTCCAGAACTACGATGGTTTAGGCCACTGGACTAGTGGTGATTGTCACAGCAGCCCTGGGGAGAGAGGCTCAGGAGCTCTTTTATAAAATCCACCTCTTTGTTTTCCGTCAGGCCGCCGGGAGCCTTGGGGCCGTCTGTCGCAGTCTCTGGCGCCGCCTTTCGGCCCAGAGAAAGAACTGTGCCCCCTTCAGTCCCACAGCTATTTCAGATCTCAGGTGAAAATGGGAGAACAGGAGGTCTCAAAACTCATGCAGAAATACAGTCGCAAGGAGGAAAAAATAGTACTTATCTTGAGAAGAGAGCTAAGTCTTGCCCTTACGTCTTGTGCTCCAACCGGTCTCCTCTGGTCACTCGGGAAATTCACCTCCAAGGGAGCAGCCAGCTCATCCGTTTTTCTGCTGTTTCCTTGACTTACCCGCAGAGACGTCTGCTTCTAAGGGCACCATGTATGTCCCTGTAGCAAGCCTGGACCTCGTGCTCACAGACATCGCACACTTCCAGAATCATGAGCTTAAACCATCCACTCTGACCACAAAGCCCACCCTTCCCACTCACTGTCTCCAAGTGCACGTTCAGTGGTAACTGTTGACGGAATCAAGACGACTGAACCATTGACCCTCGACCGTCAGGACCCTCTCGTGACCTAACTTATTTTCTTGTCTTGCTTGAATTTGTCTTACTTAGGTTCCTCTTACTGTCCCTCCTCGCTGTCTCCACCCACAGCTCATCCAGTGCTGGTTTCCGCTGTCTTTATCTGGCAAAACTCAATGCCGACCACCTTCCACAGACTTTTCTCTCCACCCAGAGCTCTCGTTCCGCTTCCCAGCTCCCACTGTTTTGTGTGTGTGTGTGTGTGGCACCAGGGATTGAACTCACAACCTCGCGCCTGTCAGACAGGCGCTTAAGCCACTGAGCCAAACTCCCAGCCCTGGTTTTTTGAGGCAGGGTCGCACTATGTAGCTCAAGTCGGCCTTGCGCTCGCATTGTAGCCCAAGCCGGCCTCGAACTCACAACGCTCCACCTACCTCAGCCTCCCGAGTGCTGGGATTAAAGGCATGCGCCACCACAACCGGCTCCCAGCTCCCACTCTTGACGAGAGCCTTGCTTTGCTTGTCCTTGGGAAAGTGGAAACCACCAATGAAAACTGGAAGCCATCTGAGCCACAGTACTTTAAGCCTCTTTCCACAACTGTACGGTTCTTTCTCCCTTCTATTGTAATCCAAATATTGAATATTATAATCCAAACATTGAATATTGTAATTCAAACATTGAATATTGTAATCCAAATGTTGTGTATTGTCATCCAAATATTATAATCCCTTTTCCAGTCATCCTCACAATCCGGAAAGTTATATTTGTTTTGGTTTGTTTTTGGTACTGGGGATCAAATTCATGACCTCAGGTTTGACAGGCAGGTGCTTGTGCTGCTGAGCTAAATCCCTGGCTCCAGAAAGTTATATTTGTTTTTTTTTTTTTGCAGAACCGGGGATTGAACACACAACCTCATGCCTATCAGACAGGTGCTTAAGTCACTGAGCCAAACTCCCAGCCCTGGTTTTTTGAGGCAGGGTCGCACTATGTAGCTCAGGCCAGACTTGTGCTTGCATTGTAGCCCAAGCCAGCCTCAAATTCACAACGCTCCACCTACCTCAGCCTCCCGAGTGCTGGAATTAAAGGCGTGCACCACCACGCCCGGCAAAAAGAAAATTATATTTGTAATCCCAATGAAATGTTATTGGAATCCCGGCAAGTTAATTACAATCTGCCACCTCCAATGTAACGCACTGCAAGAATAAAGACACTAAGACATATTCAAAATTATGGGCAGCCAAGGGGTCCTGAGTCCAGTCCAAGTGAGGATATATGGACAAAGACCCGGATCCAAGGCCTCTCCCAGAATTTAGTATCTCATGAAGAAGGGAGTGGTTCAAGAATGAATGACAGTGAGAATTCTAGGAATTGCACGAGCAAGGTGAGCTCAGCTGGCAGAATGGAGAACAAGTACCTCTGCAATATGCAGGGAGAAAGATATACAGAGAGACCAGTCTGCATAACTCAATTCCGATAGCATATGAATGAATTTAGGAGTCTGTTGCTTCAGTTTCTGATATGTAAACTTTAGTACCCTGGGAAGTCACAGCATCTTATTTTGAGCCTTGTACCCAGTTGACATTCCGGGAGCTGATTGGCTCTACCATCCCACTATGTTCAACAGTTTAACAGGGAACACAATGTGAGGAAACAGGAAATTGTCTGTTGACCTTAAAGATTATGTATCAGTACCTTAGCTAGCTTTATTTGCATTATTTAGAGCCAACTGAAGGAATAAGGAAATAACATAGCCAGCTCTGTACATGGAGACCGGGCCTGGTTTAAGCAATGTGGAGCTAATAGTTCTGCATTCAAGGAGAGACTTCCACTTGGTCTTCTATACCTTCCACGATGGAAGATGTGCCCTTCTCCTTAGCTAATTCCTCCACATATACCCTGGCTCCTAACTCCTTTTGTCAGTGTCCAAAATCTTATTTACTTGGTTCTCTCCTATTTCTGCCTCTTTCCTACATTACCGTTTTTGTTTTTGTTTTAACTGGGGACCAAATTCAGGAGCACTCTACCATTCTATCACTGAGGTACATCCCCATCCTGGCCTCAAACTTGTAATCCTCCTGTCTCAGTCTCCCAAGCAACTGGCATTCTAGGCAAGTATTATCACACCCAGCGATATCTTTCTTTTTGACAGCACAAGACCCTATTGTCAGAGCCAGCTTAATGGGCACGTGACTTCTGAAGTCCTAATCTATTTTTCTCTGCTTCTCCTCTACATCGCCGAGAGAGCAGCCCACGCAAACTGTAAATCATCTCTGCTTCTACTTGTATCTCACTTTGGTGACTCACCTCATCTCACTTTGCCTCCATTAATTCTAAAAGTGTTTCCTCTCCAATACTTCTCTCCTGACATTGTCCATGCTGAAGTTTGCAATGGCCTCAATTTTCTAAAGTCAATAAGTATTTTTCCAGTTTCTTATTTGTCATCTCAGAACCCTAGTAATTACTTTTACAGCGCGGTTCACTATTGACAATGATAGCATCTTTACATTTTTTCCTCTTTCCACAAGACTCTAAGCTCTGTGGGCAGAGAAAGTATGCCGGACGTAGGGCCTGGCACTCTGCTGTTTACTGGGTTAGTGAATGAATGGATGGATGTGCAAGAGAATTAAAGAGGCTGGGAGTTTGGCTCAGTGGCTTAAGCGCCTGCCCTGGCAGGCGCGAAGTTGTGAGTTCAATCCCCGGTACCACAAAAAAAAAAAAAAAAAAAAAAGGAATTAAAGATCTTGATAAGAATTCAAGTGATCAAGCCAGATGTGGTAGCATGTACCTAAAATTCCAGAACTCAAAAGGCTGAAGCAGGATGATTGCCACAAGTTCAAGGCCAGCCTGAGCTATATAGTGAGTTCAAGGCCAGCCTGAACTAGATAGTGAGATCTTGTCTCAAAATATACAGAGAGAGAGAGAGAGAGAGAATATTCAAGTGATCAATAATATATAAACAATGTAGAAATTTTTTAAAGCTAGAAAGACATGACGGGCCAAGGAAAAAGGAAGGGCCAAAAAACACGACATGCAAAGGTCATGGGCAGCCATGAAGCAGCGCACGCCCCGAACACAGCGGGTCAGATGGCTGCTGTCAGACACAGGTGCTGAAGTTCAGGATTTCTGAGTCAGTGCTGAGAGCTGTAGGCACTGACTGGAACTGGACACAGTGGTGCACGCCTGTAATCCCAGTGCTCTGGGAGGCTGAGGCAGAAGGATCACAAGTTCCGGCCTAGCCTGGGTAATTTAGTCACTTAATAAGACTCTGTCACAAAATAAAAATGCTGGCGGTCTAGTTCAATGCAAATTTCCTGTATTTAATTCCCAGTACCATAAATAAATAAGTAAATGAATACATACATGCTGTCTAGTTCTGGGGTGGCTGCGAGTCTGGGTGCATTGGGCAAGTCAGACGCGAAGGTCAGCGGAGCTGAGACTGGGAGATGCCGTGAGCTCGCAGAACAGGTTACTTGTATAAATAATTAAGCAATCAGATTGACAGAAGTCGAAGTCAAGGGAAGGTGTCACCTATGTTTTCAGTGAATAACAATGACTAACTTTTATAAAGTGCCTACTGTGCACCAGATTCTCTTCTAAGTGCTTCACACATAATTTATACGCTTGCCATAATTCTAGGATGTGTATATCACTGTCACTACCTCCCTCATTTTCTAGATGAAAACCTCAAGGCAAGAGAGGTCTCACATCCAAGGCCAAACAGCTGGAAAAAAGAAAAGTTTAGCTTTGGGGATCCAACCTGTTGGACTCGAGAGTACGCTGCCTCTTGCTTGAATGACAGGGAGATGATAGGCACAGCTGTGGATTTCACGCTAAGCTTTCTAGTGACCTCCTTGGCCGTGGCAGCCTTTGAGGGAGGCCAGCAGAAGCACAGCACAGAGAGGCTCGTGTCCTGGACAGCCGCGAAGGCAGGAGGCTCTCCCGAGCCGTGCAGTGAGGGAGCTGATAACGGCAGGCGCCTAGAGCTCTGCCTCGGAAAGGAGGCAAGGAAGGGTATGTGGCAATGGCAGGAGGACAAGCAGGAGCCAGAGTCATCCTTGAGGGACAGTGGAGGTGTCTGCAGGCTGAAGGGGAGAAAGCACCGTCCTGGAAACGACCAAATGACTTGGTGCGTGTCCACCTGTGCCCACCAAGTGAAACACAGCAGCCAAGCAGGGACGGACGGGCTAAGTAGCTGCGGGGGTCTTTCCAGCCCCGCCTCTGCTCTCTCTACCTCCCTCTGCCTCTGTGCTGGGAGGCCCGGCAGAAGGCAGCTCAGGTTTGGGTTCGCCCCCTCTGTCCTTTCCCAGTGTCTGGAGCCTGCTGAGGGGCGCAGGAGCACCGCAGCACTGCCTACACCCATTCTCCAATCCATACAGTGCCCGGGAAGCAGGAGGCACACAGCCGGCTCCCTAAGGGTTGCAAGCAGGACCCAGCAAGCCATGCACAATCCCCTGCAGGTGGCCACTTCCTGCTCCCTTCTTTGCTCGCCCACCCTATTCTGATGAGCTTGGTTCTAAAGGGTGAAGAAATATTGAGAAATACCACTCCTGGATGGGGTGTGACCACCTGTCAAGTGGGAAGGGTCTTGCTTGGAAAAGCAATCAAGGAGACATCTGGGAGACTCATCTTGGAGGGAAGCAAAAGAATCCAGAGTTCTGAAGCCAGGCATGGTGGAGCACACCTGTAATCCCAGCACTCGGGAGGCTGAGGCAGGAGGATCATTGTGGGTTTGAGAGCAGCCTGGGCTACAAAGTGAGTTCAAGGCCAACCTGAATGTCATAGTGAGACCGTGTGTCAAAAAATAGGACTGGGGATTTAGCTCAGTGGTGTAAAAAAAAAAAAAAAAAAAAAGAGAATCCAGAGTTGTGGCTGAGTTTGACTCCTACATCCTGCTGCAAAAGAGGGTTAGAAGGATCGGAAAGCTCCCATAGCCCTGCTGGGCTTGTACCTCTCAGAACAGGGTATCACATTATGCATGAAGGTACCTAGGACCCCTCATTCTAGTTTTAATGATTGTATTTATGTATTGATTTTAAGATGGGGTCTCCCGATGCAGCCCAGGCTAGACTTGAACTCAAAAGCTTCCTGATTCAGCATCCCAAGTTCAAGGATTACTGGTCTCACAACCCTGTTCTGTAATTATTGTCATCTTTAATTGTGGTAAAAATGCATGTAAGAGTTACATGTGATTTTTAAGTATATGGTTCTGTAGTACTGAGTACTTTACACTAGATTTTATTGTGATTTCTTAATACACTGAACCCCCAAAGAAAAGCCAGAGACCCAGACAACTGACTGGGGGAAAAATGGAATTGATTCCAAGATGGGCATGCTTGGTTTTGCAGGTTCCTGTACACCTCCAAACAGCCTGGAACACCACTGGGAAGGAGTTACTCCCTGTATCCCAGTCCTGTCTTCCCCACATCTTCCTCATACATGGACCAGCACAGCCCAAAGCATGCCTGGGAATTGCTTAGCAAGGACCCGAGGGGAGCAGGACCAGAGGTCACTCATTGAAAGCCTCTGAAATGTCAGGTTTAAAATATTCTGTGCAGAGGATGAATGGGAAACTGCAGGTGACCACATCCAGACTACCTGAGCAATGACATACATTAGGCCTAGTGGCCTTCAGTGAGCTAGAAAATGGAACAAGGCGGAAGCTGAGCCCCGCGCGAGAATAAGGCAAATGCACAGAGCAGCCGCCTCTGAGCACGGCACGGTGCCTGGGCTGGGGCCCTGGGGATGCTGGCTCCAGCCCTGTTCCACAGAGGAGGACACCAGCATCTCAGCGACTTGCAATCACAGGAAACATGACACGGTAGAGCCTGGAATGAGGTCTATACCATCACCCCCAACTTAGAAAATTAAATCAACCAAAGGACCTGAGAAAATCTGGAAATGCCCTTTTACCCCAGAATGCCCTGGGTGTGCTCCCTGTGGAGGATGATTCTCCAGCTGCCCCCTCTCCTTCATCTGGTTTTTTGTTTGTTTGGTTTGGTTTTTTATACAGGCTTTCACTATGTATTCCAGGCCAGTCTCGTACTCACTGTGATCCTCCTGCCTCTGCCTCCCAGTGCTGGGATTACAGGTGTGTACCACCACGTCCAGTCTCCTTCATTCTTGATTTCATCCTTGACTTGGGCTCGCATGATGCACACGTACCTATTAGCCATTATTAGAATGAGGTACTCAGCTTCCCAGCTCATGGCAGGCCAAATATCAGATGCATTTCATTGCTTACCATTTTTTGCCACAGTTGCCTGTAACTAACTCCTCACCTACCCATGCACAGCCCCAGCTCTCTAAGGCTTTTTCACCCTGCAAGCTGAAACCTGTCTCCTTGCCCAGAAGGAGGTGTCATCTCCTGATCCAAAAGGACAGAGAGAAAAAAGCAGAACAGAAAACATGAAATGATTTTCTGTTTTCTTGTACTTGGTTTTTTAAGCCAAGCTGAGCTCTTACATTTCAAGCTAGCCATCAGCAGGAAAGAAAAGGGTTGGAAACAACGATATTTCAGGTGCAGCAGGCAGCTGTGCACACCGCGCTTTAATTAACCTCCCTTCAGTTCTGCATCTGACCTTCTCCAGCAACCTGTGCCCATCGCCTTGTTACTGGGGATGAGCCGTGAGCAGGCGCCTGGCAACCATTCTAACTGGTGACAGCCCACACCTATTTATCACCACCTAGCTACACTTGTCATGGAGCCAAAAATAGAGCCTCTGTGCCCAGAGCTCAATGGCCTGGCAGTTGAGGCGTTTGTGCACACATTGCTCTGCCTTCCTTGGTCATCTGCTCAATACTGTTTGCAACAGGACTGGGCCAGCGGCCGATACTTGAGTGCCTGTTGAGAGAGAAGTGTTTCCACAGATGTCTGGTGCCAACAGAAGGTAGAGGCCACACTGCCCACTGTCTCTGGGGCTGTGTTCACACCTGGGAAGCTCAGCTGCGCTAGGAGGCTTTGGACTGTATTTATTTGTTTGCTTGTTTGCTTGTTGGTTCTGGGGATAGAACCCAGCATCTCACGTATGTCAGGTAAGCACTGTTCCACTGAGCTACAGTTCCAACCCTTTTTGTTTTGAGACAGGATCTCACTAAATTGCCCTAGCTGACCTTGAACTTGAGCTCCTCCTCCCGCAGCTTCCCAAGTAGCTGGGATTATGGGCATTCAGCTCCACACTGGGAGGCTCGGGAGGTTTCACAGCCCCTTTCTGCACCTGTTAGCCCCCTCCCTGCCCTACCCCTGACTGCCTGCCCCTGCCCTGTGTGGTGCCCCCTTCTTCTGCAGAGCCTCTGGGGGCCTCTGGGCAGGAAGTGCCCCTGAGGAGGAATCAACCCCATCCCAGGAATTACCAGGTAAAACCAATGCCTTCTGGGCTTATTCTGGTTTCACAGAAAGAGCAGGAAAAGAATTCCAGGCTCAGGGAATGTGGGTCTCGAGATTTTCTCTTCACATCCTATTGGATCAACTTCAGTGTTCATTTCAATTCCTTTAGGTGGGGCCAGGGATATAGCTCAGAAGTGCAGTGCCTGCCTGGCAAGTGCAAGGTCCTGAGTTCGATTCCCGATACCCACATAAACAGCAAAAATCAATTCCTTTAGTTCAGAGTTTTTCAAACTTGGCAATACTGGCCTTTTGGAGCCAATAATTCTTTGCTGTCCTGTTGGAAGCCACCTCATAAACTGTGGGATATTTTAACAGCTTTCCCAGCCTCTGTGTCAGTAATACCTCCCAACCCTCACCCGTCATGACACTGGTGGCCCAATTGCCTCAGTTGAGAACTGCTGCGGAGTGGGGAGAAGTCAGGGGTGCAACAAAGCATTCTGCAATATACAGGAAGCCCCCCCATCAAAGACCCTAAATATCACTAGTCCTGAGGTTGAGAACCCTGCCCCACTTAACCAGGCATTAGTCACATGTTCTAGTCTTTCAGCCTAACAAATTCCTGACATACTCCTCTTTAAGATGTTTTTCCCTAATTTAAAGGAATTGAAGGAACTCTGTATGGTACTTAGTAAAAGCATCAAAGTCAGGCACAGTGATACATGCATGTAGTCCCAACTACTTGAGAGGCTGAGGCAGGAGGGTTGGAAGTTCAAGTCCAGCCTGGACAACTTAGCAGGAGCCTATCTCTCATTTTTAAAAGGAAAAAAAAGGTAACAGCATCAAAGATGATTCACGTGCTTGTTCTAAACGTGAGGCTGCTACTCAAAACTTTGTAGAATGCAGCTAACTCCTTCAGAAGGAAACATTAGCAGGAAATTGAGGCTCGGGGACAGCTGGCCAGCAGGAGGCTCAGGTTGTGACGCAGGCACACCCTGAGGCTGACCCGTCCATGCTTTCTCCTTCCTCTGGGGACTTCAAAGCCACACTGTTCACTGGGCAGCACCCAACGCTGTGCCCAGGGCCTGTAGGGAGAGAGCCAGGGCTGCACCTCCTCAAAGGCCAAATCTGTTCCACAATCAACCTCAAGACCTAAAAACAGGATGGAGGATTCATAGCCATGGCCGTCCTGGGGCTTCCAAGAGGCATGGTGTCACTTCTCGGAGGGCTGAGGCTCTGTGCTTTCCCACAGCTGCTGAGGTGAGATTTTGTAAATTTGAAGGTGTTCAGAAGTGGCTCTCTCTGCCAAGACCAAGTGGCTCTCTGACCTTGAACCAGT
>RJWM01046375.1:0-12369 GCA_004363535.1 Dasyprocta punctata
CAGGCTTCTGCTGTCTCAGCACCCTCCTTTCCAGCCCCACGGGGAGGAGAGAGTGCTGCGATGTCTGGCGCAGAGGGCCATGATTGTCCTGCCCTCTCCCTTCACCCCCTTTTCCTTCCCTCCTTGATTTCTCCCTCTTGTCCTCCCTCCCTCCTTTCTAAAATAGAGGTGGAGCTACATGAGTGGTGTTGAGAGAGGAGAAGGACAGCTTTATGGAGTGTTGACAGTGGCCCTGGTCCAGCCCAGGTCTTCTTGGGTACTGGTGCTGGGGTAGGAGGTGGAGAACTGCAGGGACATTATTGAGGGTAGGGGCAGAATCTGGGTTCCAGATTGCAAGTCAGGTCACACAATGTTGGAACTGAAGGGAGCACCACAGCCCGCTCATCCGATAGCTCCTTTCAGCGAGAGGCTGCTGTGTGTCAGAGAGGAAGTCGGAGCGCACAGAGGGCTCCTCACCCACTCCCATCAGTGGTGTCCTTTCAGGTCCCTGCTCCAGCTGAGTCAGGTCCACAGCCTTCCTGCCCAGTGGTCAGCAACTGGTCCCTCTACGGCAGCACCCTGCCAACCCCGAGCTTGGTCCAGGGTGCTGCATACTCTTAGAGATGGCTTCATGAGCCAGGAATTGCTGCAGGGAAGATCAGAAAAGGCCTGACACTCCATCTGGGAACACAGCTGCAGGACGCGGTATGAGGGGTGTGAAAGAAAACACCTAAGAGGACGCAAAGGTCACAGAAGCCACCTCAGCTGTCCATGCAGTGCCTCACTCCTTCCAGTGTACCACGTCCCCTCCTTCTTCACTTTCTCTTGCTTCCTTAGCATTGGAGGAAGGATGCTAACACGGGTTGAATACTTGCCACGCACTGTGCATACTGACAATCACCACCGCTTCCCACAGGAGCTGCCGCTGTGGGCGTTCCGAGGGGAGGAAACCCTGGCTCAGAACACCCCGGACGTTTGCCTGAAGCCACGCAACAGGAAGTGGCATCCAGGTATTTTGAGTCCAGAGCCAGTGCTAATCTAAAGGTGTAACTCCTGCGTCCACTTCCTGTTTTGCTAAAGACACCTCTGGCTGTTGACTTCTGAACCTGCACTTCCTTCCCTCGATATCAGTCCAAGAAGCCCGACCGGAAGCGCAGGACCAGGAAGGAGATGGTGCCTGCTCTCCTCCCGACTTGCCCCTGGTGAGAGCATCTTCCGCCTTTCTTCTGACTTGCAGATTTCTCACCTCCGGGCTCAGGATCTGTCTGCTGAGCACAGCACTGTGGACAGCAGGAGCAGAGGAGTCCTGCTGACCCGTGGTGACCGCATGCCCTCTCGTCAGTGCTAGCCAGGGCTGCGGGGAGCGCGGTGGGGATGGCGGGCTCCAGGATGAGAAGCATGGAGCCCCCGACAGCAGCACCTTCCCAGAGCCTACGTCCGGTTGCTGACCTGTACTTCCAGCCCACTCAGTCACCCTCGGTCACGTCTGTGGTGCTCTTGTTAGTGTGACCTTTCACCTTTGAGCCGGAGCCTGGGCAGCCCGGCTACTTTCTCTCATAGATCCTTGTCCACTGAGATGCATGACCTCCCTCTGGGCCTCCATGCTGGAAGTGCTCGCTGCTCCTGCCCAGCACACCTGACCTCTCCCTGTCCTGTCCACCGTGGTCCAGTCCGGGTGGCCCCTTCCAGTGCTGTCTTACAGCAATGACACAGGCTCCTCATCTCCCCACCAGGATGGAAAGGAGAAGTAAACAGGGTGGGAATCCCGCGGACCCTGAGGGCAGAGGGCTGGAGTGCGCGTTCTAACCTGCCGCGCAGGAGCTCCCACACAGCACTGAGTTCTGCAAGCTCTCCAACCTTGGACTCCTTTGTCTGTAACAAGGATGTGATAATGCTCCCATCCCCAGAACTGCGGGTGCTAAAATGCTGTAAGGAAAGACTTGGCCATAGTGTCTGGCAACAAACAAGGTGATTACCTTTGCTATCAAATGTCTATGGGTTTGAATTCAGCTGCACCTCTCAGTAATCATTTAGCTTCAGGTCTCTCCTCAGCCTGTGTTTCTCTGTCTTTAGGGACGGCAGTAGCGCTTGACAGAGTTCAGAGTGAAGGAGGTCAGATACAAAATGCACAACCTGACGTAAAATGTCAGGCATCTGTTAGAGGTTTATCACGTGACTTAGTAAGTTAATAAGTAGGCACAAAGAGGATTAGGGGAATCAGATAACTTTGCTTGTTTAAAATTTACATGATCACTTATCAAAGATCTTATAGAAAAATTAAAACAATATTTCTGGGTCATCATTTCTAAACTTAAAATTTTAGAAATGATAACCCAGGAAGGCAAATGTTACCCCCCAACAAAGCTCTGACTAACTGGCTTAAGATTCAAACACCTAAACTTCACATGATACCATCACCTATCAGATGGGAACCCAAGTTTCATCCAGGCATTTAGTCTAAGTGATAGGAAGGCAGCTCAAACTAGCTTCAGCCAAAGGGCAACTTAGGGTTCATGTGACTGGGAAGGATACAAGAGCTCTCTACATATTGAAAGAAAAACTCTCAAAATCCTATGTTCTCCAGTTGCCCTAATGGTAGCCATCTAATTTCCATCTATTAAAATTTCCACAGAAAATGTAAAATTAAGTGTTTTTTTTCATTCTCTTTCTGCTTCTCTTCCTCACAAAACACTAACTGCTTCATCCTCAAATTCTTCAGGAGACTTTATTCTTATAAAATACTTTCCACATTTTTGTTATATTGCAGTGGTATCTCCTTTTGCATTCACATATACACCAAGCATCCTGTACATATTAGGTACTAAAAATACTTTCTGAATAGCTTGATAGATAGATCAAGAAATGGGTGAGCAGAAACCTGAATAAATGGGTGAGTACAAATTAGAAATAGAAATGAGTTGATAGGCCAGTAGATGAGTGAATGGGTAGATAAAATATGCTGATAACTGAAATGGTGATTTGGTAAAGGGTGGATCAGGGGGCAGCAGGAAGTTTTGTAGGTAGTAAGGCAGTGGTGGCTGAATGAACTGGTAGAAGTGTGGGTGAAGTGTGGAGAGGATGGGTCTCTCAGCCTTGTACTGAAAGGACACTTCTCCTTTTGGTATGCATAAAATCTACCTGCCTCTTAAAGAAGTAAGCACTCAACTGGAACGATTTTCCTTTAGCTTTAATTTTTCCACAGTTGCATGAGTAGCAGATATCAAAAGGAAGTTGCTATCTTTAGATGAAGACTAAAGAAATACAAGTAAAAGGTGTCACCAGTTGTGGTTTTCATATCGCACATTGCTGGGCGTTTGAGCTCCTCACCAAAGGGGAAAAGCAAATGAGATTTTATATAGATGTGTGACAGCCCATTAATCTTGACGCGCCTCGTCTTGGATCCTGAGAGGAATTCTGCCCACGGTGACTGGGTTGGGGCAGAATGGCGCAGGAAGATGGACTGGTTAATCACCTGCACGGACAGGCAGCACCGCGCTCCGGAAAGCAAATCATCTCACGCTCTTTGCCCTCCTCCTGCAGCACGCCTGCCACGGGCTCAGCTGCTGTCTTTGTTTCAGAATGAGCAGGGACAAAGTCAAACACCAGAGCGAAGTCACGAAGAAGAGGTTTACATGTCAAGGCACTAAAAGTAGCACCCACCAATGCCATGGTGTCAGACGCAGCGTGGCTTAGAAGCTGTTTAACTAGGATGGCCAAGCACCCTTGGGGGCAGCAGTATATGTCTATGTTCAGGTTCTTTTCCTCACTAAGTGAGGGACTGACATTCTGGATTGAAAAATCCAGAGTTCACAGGTGAGGGCCTGCGTATCATGGGATTTCCCAGTAAGGCCAGACCCTGAAGTGTATGCATCTTCATTGAACAGAAGAGTTTCTGTACCAACCCCTGGGGAGCTGCAAAGAAATTTGCCCATCTCAGAAATGCTGGCGTGAATGGAGAGGAAAACTGCTGAGAACAAGTTATAAACATAAGCAGATTGTAGTCAGATTTTGCTCTATCTGTTGAACACCTAGCTGAGAATTCAGTTTTCATACCCTGTCCTAGGCAGTTGGCATAAACTTAGGTAAATCTTTCTTGAAATTATCCCTCTGAAATCATTTTTAGGGGTAGTTTTAAGGAAAATATGCTTATTGCAATAAAGTAAAATGCTAAGTGTATAGCTTTGTATAGGCAAAACTTGGCTTCTCTATCCACCCTAGAGTTACTATCCTTCAAAATAGCTGACTCTCTTTTATGCCCCACATGATGTAGCTTCCTCCAGGAGAAACTAGAACAGAAAGACTAGAAAGAGGAGGAAGAGGAGAAGGCTACGATTGGACTAAGGGTCCCCCAGATGTCTGTGTGTTGCCAGCCTGGTCACTGGCTTGTAGTGCTGTTGAGAGGTAAAGGAAACTTGCAGAGGCAGAGCCTCATGGGAGGGGTCACTGAGGGTATCCCTGGCAGGGAAGACTGGGCCCCTGCCCTTCCTCCCTGCTTCTTGGCCACCAGGAGATAAACAGACCTCCTCCAGTACACACTGCTACCTCCTGCCATGAAGTTCTACGTCTCCACAGGCCAAAACAACAGGGCCAGGTGACCATGGACTGGAACCTCTGAAACCATGAGCCAAAACAAAGTTTTCCTCCTTTAAGTTGATTATTCTGGATATTTGGTATTTGACTATCACAGGTGGAAGAGGAAAAAGAAGATATTCAGAAAGAAACCTGTTTTGATTAATATGAATAGTACTGAAAAGAGTATCTTGACATTCAAATAGTTGATGAGTTTATTTTTATTTACCTGAAATAATTTTCTAAAAGTATAATTGCTAAATGAAGAAAGTTTTAAGTCATCTAATTCCTAATGAGATAATTTACACAAAAGAACCTCTGAACATTGGTGAGGTAAAATAAAGAAGGACTTAATATTTTTATGAAAAGATAGAGAGGGATGAAGATTAACAAAGGTATCAAGTTTTATTTTGATTAATTTAGCATATATCTCTTGACATCATGTTTAAGAGTCTAAGATCAAAGAAATCCTAGGTGCTAAATTACAGCCATAAAATGTGATGCTCTTTGCCAACCAGAAATTAGCCATACATAGAAGGAGGTAGGTAAATAACTGCAAGAGGTATGATTGAAAAATATGATGTGAGTTTAAATAGAAAAATTATTATAGTAAAAGACACGTGGTCATTATCCCTATCAGGATACGCCTTCTCACTTTGAATACACTTACCACAGTTCTCGCCAATTTCTGCAGCAGCTCTGGAAGTCCTCTTTCCTGAGCGTCTTCAGCGGAGCTGTTGTGGCTGCCTCCATAGCCTGAGTCCTTTCATTGTCTTTTTAACTTTGGGGAAGAGCTGGAGGTGCACAGTACCAGATTCAGTGGATAAGGCAGATGAGGACGTACAGTCTTATTTTGACGCACTTGTCTTTCTTTTGGATGCTACTTGGCAACAGCACTTACTGTATTTTTGACCACAAATCATAAAGACAGGAAGGAGGACTTCCAGAATGTGGAAAGCGTGATGGGAAAAGTGTGTCTGAGACGGGGGAGGATTTCGAGGGCAATGTGCCTTTCACTGTCATGCACCTCAAACTTTAAACAGTTCCCATAACTTTCCCTCCCCTCTGTGTCTCCAGTGCCTGGAACAGTGCCAACACGCCATAAATGATGTTTAATGAACACTTGTTGAGTTAGATAAGCAGGTGACAGGAACCAGTGCTGCCATGGTAACAAGGTGCGAGGGTTTCACAGGGAGCCAGAGCGGAGGTTGGTTATGGATTTTATAAGGAGCTCAGGCACCCAGCTTCTAGCTGAACTGTCCGAGCTCCAGAGCATTGCACAGGCTGCTCCTTCGCTGCAGGCTTGTGCCAGACACCGCCTCCTGGGCGGAGAATCTCTGGGAGGTGGTGTAGCGTGGCGAGGAGGAAAGGAAGCCCACGGTACACTGCTGCAACCTGACTGAAAATTCCCAAAGCACAGCCGATACCACATGTCACTGAACACAACTGCATTCTTCTTTTCAAATCCATTTTATTCATAGATAAAAAGAAAGAAAGAAGAAGAAGAAGGAAAAAGACTACAACAAAAATTAAGTATGTCAATTGGGGGTAACAATGGTACATACATTGTGCATTGTCATCCCGAAATCATTCACCCAGAGCACAAGACATCTGCCTTCAATTGTCCGAGCAATACCAGTACAAATCTTTCTCTTTCTCTTCCGCGAACTCAGAGAAATCAGTAGTACTTTTATGTATATATACATACATATGTACATATGTTTTTCTTTCATTTTGTCATACTAATGAAACAATATGATGTTTACACATGTGTCTTATTTATTTCACTAATGAGTATGTTCTCAAGGTGCATCCATTTACCTATAAAAGTGTCCAGTTTATCCTTCTTTATGGCTAATACTCCACTGTATAAAAATACCACAACTTTTTTATCCATTCCTCAGTTGATGGACATTTAGGTTGTTTCCAAGATCTGGATATTACAAACTGTGCTGCTATAAACATGGGCGCACATATATCACTGTGGTATGATGTTTTTAATTCTTTTAGGAAGATACCCAGAAGGGGAATAGCTGGGTCAAATGGGACTTCCAATCCTAGTTTTTTCAGGAATCTCCACACTGATTTCCACAGTGGTTGCACCAGTCTGCACTCCCACCAACAGTGGAGGAGAGTTTCTTCTCCCCACAGCCCCACTGCATTTGTTATTGCTCAATTTCTATCCTGCATGGATAAAATAGCTCTCTACTGAGAGAACCATCCTGACCTCTTGGCAGTCGATCTTCCTCACCCTGCCGTATGTACCCCTGTCTTCCTACTACTAGTCGTAGTGTTACTGCTAACCCTTCTCTAAAAGTGAACACAGCTCTTTTGTCTCTTCTTCACTATTATAACCCCATGTTCTGAGCAGGTATGTAGCATACAGCAAACCTCAATAAATATTTGTTGAGTGACTAAATAAATGAATCAACAAACAAAATATTTTTTCTAGGAAAATGATCTTAATGAAAAGATGCTGTGTTTAATTTTAGCTTTCCATTTGTCACCCAAGGAAGATGTGATGAGCCCTACCTATATTGTATTTTGTAGATAGAAAAATTTCAAGACAAAGAAGTTATAAAATGTTCTTAACACAGTGGCTTCTACTTGCTGGTTTTGTGTCATATGCCGTTAAGAGGACTTTGTGCGTTAACCCAATTCCATCATGTAAAAACTAACACGCAGGGTAAGGCTGTGGAGAGACCACAGGGTTGGAATCAGGTTGCCTGAGTCCAGCTCCAGCTTCTTCTCTGCCAAGCCCTGGGACTGTGGTGGAGCCCTGCTTTCCCCATTCATAAAGCGGGAGTTCTTTCCACCCCCCGCATGGGGTTATTGTGAGCATACTGCGAGTTAATAAATGTAACAAGCAAGCTCTAATTTGCGACTCAAACTTGGATACACTTTTAAAGTTATGCCCTTGGGGGACCTAAGTCTAAAATACCTGAATTCTGGGCTTCCAAGTTTATCTTCCTCTGCATATTTAATTTGCCTGACTTGGGAGGACAGGATCATTAATATTAATATTCAGGCTTCATGAATTATGCACTTGAGTGAGACATTTTTGCTCTGCCATTCCTCATCTCCCAGGCACAGTGAGCTCCAGCCAGTAGCAGAGTCCCTCAGAAAATGAAGACAAGACGCTCCCTTGGGTGGCAGAACATGTAGTCAGCCCACACTAGCCACCACCTACTGCTGGCTAAGAGGCTCGCTGCAGGCACAAGGTAGCATCCGTTTAAATTTCCGAGCATCCATCTCAGTCTTCACAAAGTCCCATTGCATCACTCACTACCTATTGACTCAGTCACTGATGCTGGAAAGCCCTGCAGTGGAAGCCTGGTTACAAGCTCAGGCAGTGACTGTGCACAAACAAATGGGCCCTGGGGATGCTGAGGGTGCTACCTTAAAGGGAGAGAGAGAAGAACATGCATGTCTGGCAAAAGATGCTGTAGCATTTCATCAGGTGCCAAGGGAGGTAGAGGAAGATGCTTACTAGTAGGCAAAATAAATCCTCCCTCTTTCCCTACCAAAGATGTCCACATCTTGAAACCATGAAGCTATTAATACGTTTCCCTGCATGGCAAAGAGGAATTAAGACTGCAAATAAAAATAGGTTACTGATCGGTTAATGTTGAGATGGGTCAATTATCCTGGAGTCTCCAGATGGGCCCAGACAAATCACTAGAGTTCCTATATGGTGAGGAAGGAGGCAGAAGAGAGAGTGTCAGAGCAATACCTATGCCACAGCCTAAACATTGGACTGCCTTGAAGTTTTCTTTGTGAGATTGATTAGCCCACCACCCTTAATCTTGGTCTCCCAATAGTGTCAGGCCATTGGCAAAATGAAGACAAATTTTCTGTCAGGGTATAACACACTTGGTCTCTCTAGTTCAAATGCCAATGGAATCCTTGTTCCAGACTGAAGCTTCCTGAGTCTTGCCTTTAATGTCTACATTTTCTTCAGTATTATGGTCTTTTGGGTTCCAACCAGAATCACCTATCAAGCTCACTTCCAGTGTTCTAAGACTTCTTTAGCTGGCCTCTTCAAACTCCTCCTGCAAACCAGTCAAAAGCTTCTACACCACATGATCAGGTAAGGCCCACTAATGGCCCTACTCTTGGCACCAATACCTGCCTTAGCTACTCTGATATCACTGGAACAAAATATCTGATATCTACAATTTTTTTGTTTTGTTTTTATTTTTTTTTAAATTTTTTTATTTTTTCATTTAAGAGAAAGAAAAAAAACACATATAAGAAAGACAAAAAGCAAAAGAGACAAACAAACGACTAGAGTAAATGCACAACGGTAACGTTACAGGTTTACAAAACAGGATGATGGAAACTTGATAATGGTTGCAATATTGCGTATTGTTATCTTCAAAATGGTTGTTTACGTTAACAGATATAGACATGTAAAATTGATCTAACCATATGAGTATCAATTGTTCTCTCTAAATAACTAATACATTCAGCAGTATGTTCACTTTAGTTATCTTACATATACATATATACAGATTTATATCTTTTCTTTTTCCCTGCCCTCTTTCCCCCTTTCTCTCCCTAATTAATTTTGTGCTTCGAGCTGTTTGCTACCCTGATATAGTATTTTTTATAGATTTTGTAAAATAAAGTCAAAATGGATCGAAGATCTGAATGTTAAAACAGAGACACTAAACTTAGTAGAAGACAGAGTAGGTAAAGATCTTGATGACATAGGAGTAGGCAGAGAGTTCATGAACAAAAATCAAATTGCACAGGAAACACTTCCCAGTATCAACAACTGGGATCTCATCTTACTAAAAACTTTTTACATGTCAAAGGAAATCTCCAACAGAGTAAAAAGAAAACCCACGAATTGGGAAAATATCTTAGCCAATTGTCCATCAGACAAAAGACTTCTATCTAAAACATATAAAGAATTAAGAGAAATCAGGACCCTAAAATTCAAGGACCCAATCCAAAAATGGGCATCTGAGATGAATACACACTTCTCAGAGAAAGAAATACAAATGGCAAATAAATATATGAAAAAATGTTCAACATCAGTGGTCGTTCGGGAAATGCAAATTATAACAACACTGAGATTCCATCTCATTCCAGAAAGAATGGCCAAGATTAAAAAATCAACCAACAACAAATGCTGGAGGGGCTGTGAGGAAAAGGGAACTCTTCTCCACTGTTGGTGGGAGTGTAGACTGGTGCAACCACTGTGGAAGTCAGTGTGGCGATTCCTCAAGAAGCTAGGATTAGAGATCCCATTCAACCCAGCTATCCCTCTTCTGGGCATTTTCCCAGAAGAATTGAAAACATCATACCACAGTGATATCTGTGCACCCATGTTTATAGCAACCCAATTTGTAATAGCCAGATCTTGGAAACAACAAAAGTGCCCATCAATTAAAGACTGGGTTAAAAAAGATGTGGTATTTTTATACAATGGAGTACTACTCAGCTATTAAGAAAGATTGCATTGAGACTTTTATAAGTAAATGGTCACGACTTGAGACCATACTGCTAAGTGAGATAAATCAAACCCACATGTGTAAATACCGTATTGTCTCCCTAGTGTAAGAAACTGAAAATGTATATATGATCTGATATCTACAATTTAAAAGTGGAGAGATTTATTTTGGTTCACAGTTTTACTGGATTCAGTGCATGGTTTGCTGGCTCCGGGCATAAATGCGATGAAAGAACAGCACGTTGGAGGAGAGATGTTCACCACACAGAGGCTAAGAAGCAGAGAGGGAAGGAGAAGCCAGGAAAGAGAATACAACCTTCAGGTCCGGCCCCAGTGCCCACGTCTTCTGACCAGGGTCCTTCTCTAACTATGAGACTCTTGAAGACTGTTTTAGATCTAAAATCTAGAGTACTATATTTCTAAATCAACCTGGAATTTAGAAGGCCAAAAACATTAATCCTACACTAAAACCAGACAGTTGAAAGGTCAAGCGTTCCCCTCTAAACCTCCATGTCTTTCTTTCTGAGGATGTTGGACATTGGTTTACAGGGTTCCTACAGATCTGAAACCAAAGTCTCCAGCAGTGTGTTGCTTTACAGTTGGTACCAACTGTCCTGAGAGCAATGGGCCTGCTCATGCAGCTGTGGAAGGCTAGGGACAAACTTCAGGACTGCTCTGCGAGATAGCACAGAAGTACACTAGGCATTCAGAGTGCTGCTGCATTTGGTATTCACACTGCACAATAAATTATCCCAAACTTAGCCGTTTCCAGCAACCACTATTCATGCTCTCCCAGATGCATGGTTAGCCGGGGCCTGCAGCTGAGGATATCTCAGATGTCGGCCAGGGTGGCAGGCATCAAGGCCAGGAGGCCTTGCTTGCATGGCTCCTGTCACTGGGCCTCAGGTCTCCGCCAGGCTCTCCCAGATTAGCTGTGTTCCACCGGAGCAACTCGCCTCAGGGGAGGCAAGTCACAGACTCTACAGGAGCTCGTGTCTGAGGTGACTCCCACGCGTCTCCGATATTCTGTGCCTTAGAAAGGAAATCCTAAGTTGAGCTCATACTTGCAGTAGGAACTGACACAAAAACATGGATATGAAGAGGCGCGGCCCACCGGCATGCCGTAGTTGCACTACACGGTATGCAGAATGAGGACCTTGTGAATATGTCCACCTATCACAAAGGATAGTGCGTTTGAGTCTTAGATGACAGAAAACGTACTTTCCTGTGGCTGGTTGGACCAGCAGGCAGCGGACCACTCTAATGGCCGGAAGCTGCGTCTGTGGATTCCGGGCGATGCACCCTCTCCGGCCCGGCCTGCCCGGCCAGGAGGAAGGATGACAGTGTCTCTGCTGTGTCTGTGCCAGCTGCCGTCATTTCAACCCTACGTGATTGCAAGGGCTCCTTAATTGCCTGTTGCCTTTTAATCTTTTTCCTTTTCAGTTCATTTTCTATGAAGCAGCAAGAACATCTTTAAAATAAATTACGCTACCCCTCTGCTTAGAGTATTTCAGTGATTCGCATGCATTAGGCGAGAGCATGAAACTGTTTGCAGCCTGCAGGACCAGCCCCAGCTGGCAGCCAGCAGGCTTCCCGTCTTGTTTCACGCTGCTTCTCCCCCTCCATCGCTGCTCTCTGACTTCCATACTCCCTTGAAGTCCTTGGACCTGTCTAATTATTCTTTGCCCCAGGGCCTTCACCCATGTTGTTATTTCTGTCTGATATGAGCTTCTTTGAACTCTACCTGGGTAATTTCTAATTAGTTTGAATGTCATATCTTCAACTTGTGCAATTTATAATTATACAAATGTGTGGTTTTCTTTCCTAAAGTCCGTCTCCTTCATGTGTCCTTAAGTTTCAGAGAAGATGGACCACATCTCACATGCTCACCCCTATGCCCCAGCATCCTTGGAAAGTGCCTGCACTTAGGGAAGTGACCCACAGCTACGGAGTGAACGAGGGGAACCCGGGAACACCTAAGCCCTGGACTGGACAACACTCCCCTCACACAGGTCCTGGAAGAGCACACAAAGAGAGGAGAAGGAGGCGAGGAAGTTATGTTACAACTGAAGAGAAGCCACTTGTAATAAGAGAAACACGTGCCCACTATCGAATGTTACTTTTACTATGCTTACTGGCTCTAAATGCAGCCTGAAATCAGTGGAGCCGACGACCTCCGATGGCCTCTTCCTCGCGTGGTTCAGGGAAGAGGCACTGTGCCCCAGCACTGCGAGCTGTGCGTGCTTAGGCTGCCCGCAGATGCTGCTCAGTTCGGGGCAGCAGCCAAGAGCGATGCAGTCCCTGGGGAGAAAAGAGCAGCCAGGAAAGAGGGAGAGAGAGGCCTCAGGCTGTGTCGTCTC
>RJWM01046376.1:0-12364 GCA_004363535.1 Dasyprocta punctata
AGCTGACTTCTAAATCTCAACCCGGCCTTCCCAGCCTTGAAAGGGTAAACTTGTCAAGGTAAGAGGCCGGGACACATTTTAATTAATAATTGGCGAGCTTGACTTGTAGCTTTCCAGCGCCCAGATCCCGGAAGGATCCCTACACACGGCGCTGCGCTTCCAGATCTTGCCGGCAGAGGGCAGGCGAGCTCAGCAGCGGGAGCGGCGGCCGCGGGGAGGAGGCACAGGTGGGTCCCAGGTGGTCCCTGGCGTCCGGGCTGCGAAGGGCCAGGTGCAGGGGCTTGGGAACACTCTACACGTCCCGCGCCGTTCGCTCCCGGGCCCCAGCGCCCTGTGGTGCTCCCCGCGCTGGGGTTGGGGGTTGGGACCGGGGCTCTGTCCTGACCGCGTGACTGTGGGAGGGAGCCCCGCCCTGTGACCCTCGGTCGCCCCCTCTGTAAAATGAGATGACAGCGCCCAGCCTGGCGACTCTCGCGCTGTCCCCTTTCTATTCCCAGGGAGGAGCTGGCCTTGCGGCCTAGGCAAAATCAGGTCCCCTGGCGTGGACCACCTCCCCATCAGCCCTGGCCGAGGGCGTCCGGCGCAGCTTTGTGGCTGCTGGCTCATGGCCCCGGGCGCTGGGGGACCAAATGACCAGGCAAGGTCAGGCTGCAGCAGGACGCCCCAGCTCCGCTGCCCTGGGGAACTGCAGCAAAGGCATTTGCACACCCACGTCTAGCAGACTCAGGGAGCTGCTTATGTAAGCCTCCCAGAGCTGGGGTACAGGTGGCATCGACTGAGGGTGGGGTGCCCCTTCTGTCTGGTTTTATGTTTGTTTGTTTTCTTTTTTGAGACAGGGTCTCACTGTGTAGTTCAGGCTGGTCTTGAACTCACTAGACTGGCTTCAAACTCATGATAACCTCCCTGCCTCAGCCTCCCAAGTCTTGCTGGCATGACAGATGTGTGCCACCAGCACCTGACTGTCAGTCTTGCCACTGCCAGTGGTCCCAAAGGATTCTGGGTCTAATCTTGCTAAGGCTGAGGGGAAAGGGTGAGGGCGTCCTCTTTCATTTATATGTTTATTCTCGCATTCAGCAAACACAGCCCGTGCCCTCCTTTGCTGAGCCTCGTGGAAAGTGCACCCTGTGTCTTTTTTGGGGTTCCCACTGCAGATGGGATGCCCTTAGGAGGGCTCTGGGTAGAGGACACTGTGGGGAGCAGGCCGAATTGACCAAGAAGCTGATGCCTGGATCCCCCACTCTGCCCCACCCCAAGTGAGCTGCAACTCTGGAGAAGTCAGAGGTGGAGGAGCTGACCCAGAGTCACACAGCCACAGTGCCGGCCCAGCCTGGGACTCCCGAGTCCCGCCTCCCCCACACGCTGCCTCCAGGGCGAGGGCTCTGGGTGGGCCCGGAAGTGGGATGCGTCATCACTGTGGCTTCTCCGTCCCCAGCCGCGCTGGCCACCTCTGCTGGCACCAGCTGCCACCTACAGGCCCTCGCCCACTGCTGACCTAGATCTTTCAGCCACTCCACCAGCACCTCCAAGGCAGGGCAGAGCGTGGTTCCTCGGAGCCCAAACAGAGCCCTGCACAGTGACCCAGCTTCTGCCTCAGGGCAGGGTGGGGACAGACCCAGCATCACACTGGCTACCCAGTCCCGAGAGGCCATCCTGGGGATCGAGTGTGGCACCCGTGTCCCTTCTCAGGGCTGGGCTGGTCGGACCCACAGACAGCGCTCAGGGCCGAGTCCTGGGATGAGGGGCCGTGCTGGGTGGGGTTGAGGTCAGCTGCTTGTTGTTACTCAGAGCTCTTGCAGGTTGCTACTCAGAGCTCAGAGAAACAGGGGGCTCCTGGGGCTCCCTGTCCAGTCCCGGGATCCCTCTCTCCTGGGGTCCTGCAATCACTTGGCCTCCATGTCCTCCCAGTGCACTGGGCCTGGCTGATCATGCAGCCACTTAGTCCAGAGAACTCTCGGCGATGTCCAGCAGCCCGCACCCAGCTCACACCCGCTCCCGGAGGGGCTTGGGGCTGAGCCAGGGGACCAAGGGACAGCAGCTGGCACACAGGACAGTGGCTCAGAACAGCTGGGTGTTCCCTACTAAGAACACAAGGGGGCCTGGAGGGTGCGGGGTGCTGGCCAGCAGGGAAAGGACTCCTTGTCCCGAGAAAGATGCTGCTGGTTCCCCCTAGCCAGGGGACCCAGGCACACATCCCTCCAGGGCCCCCTGAGGCCAGGAAAGGACACGGCCTTAGTTTCTCATGGGGGAAGGGGGTTTACGCCAGGTGTGGGGGTGCACACCTGTGCAGTCGGTGTAGACGTCCAGCTGGAAGTCCTAGGTGCACACCTGGCCCAAACGCCTGGGTAAGAGTGGGCTGGCCCAGGCCCAGGGCTGTGCAGTGCTTGGCAGGGACACCCAGGGTCCGACTCATGCCAGACCCAGGCAGCCGCTCCGACGCCCACACACTCAGTGTCCAGCTGTGAAAACCTCTGGGAATCAGGCCACAAGGCCACCGCCTGAGCTCCCAGCGGAAGTGTGACGGCCACTCGAGGGCCAGGCTGGGCACATGCCCTCCCTGCGCTCCTCTTCCTCTTCCTGACTGCAGCCTGGGTTGCAGAATTGAGCGACCGTGCCCACTAGGGTCTGGTCTGGAGGGGGCTGCAATGAGGCAGCGCCCCGAGGCCCCTGTACTTGTCTTCTAGGCTAAGGGGCAGGCTCATGCCTCAAGCAGGCCAGACCACGGCTCCCTGAGGAATCCGGATAAAGAAGAGCAGGACCAGTGGGCCGGCAGCAGGGCCCCAGCTGCTAGAGAGGAAGAGCTGCATGCGTCGGCCAGATCTTAGGGTACCACCCCAAGCCCCTAAAACCGCCTCATTGGCTGGCCGCTTACTGCCCCCTGAACTTAGCCCCTGGTATGGTTCAGATGTACATTCGTGTGCCCCCAAGTTTGTATGTTGAACCCTAACCCTTGATGCGATGATGTTGGGAGGTGAGGTCTTTAGCACCAAGAAGTGAGCTGGTGGCTGACACCAAAGGTGTTGCCACCTTAACCCTCCGACATGCAGAGAAACAGCTGCTGGTGTTTACGGACACCCCATTTATGGTATCTCGTTAAAGCAGCCTAAACAGACGAAAACTAAGCAGACTGAGCCTACCTGTCACCCCAGCACTTGGGAGGCCGAGGCAGGGGAATCACTGTGAGTTTGAACCCAGCCTAGGCTACAATAGTGAGTTAAACCAGCTGTGGTGGCGCATGCCTGTAATCCCAGCACTTGGGAGGCTGAGGCAGGAGGATTGCTGTAAGTTCAAGGCCAGCCCAGGCTACAAAGTGAGTTGAAGGCCAGCCTGAACAGCATAGTGAGACTGTCTCCAAAAATAATTAATTAATTAATTAAATTTAATTAAAGAATGACAAAACAGGATGGGCCACTGTCTCAGTGCACCTGTGGCCTTCTCATCCGATGCCTGACCCTGGGCAAGTGATAAAGATCAGAGGAGGCCCAGTTCCTGAGGCTGGGAGCCCGAGATTGAAGCGCCCGCCTCTGGCAAGAGCAGCAGAGCGCACAGATGCAGGAGAAAGGGTCCGAACTCATCCTTTATCGGCAGCCAGTTCCGTGCAAAGGAGCCCCTCCCGGCGTCGGCATCGACCCCTCCCGAGGGCAGAGCCTGGGCTCCGCTCACTTCCTCAGCCCTGGGTCCCATCGCGTAGGAGACTCAGTTCCCAGCACCTGGACTTGGGGCTCACATGCCAACCCCAACAGCCCTGTACGGACTCAAATGGGGCACCTCTGAATTCGGGGGTGCCAGTGGGGTGCTGCTAAGTGGGGGGTCTTTAAAGGGAATTAAGCTAAGAGGCTGATGGGATGAAGGCCAAGAGAGAAGAGACTTCATAGCCAGGTGTGGGGTGCACGCCTGAGACCCCAGCTTTCTGGGAGGCTGAGGCAGGAGGATTGCAGGTCCCAGCCTAGCCTGGGCCACTTAGTGATTTAACAAGAACCTGTATTAAAAGAAAGAAAAGGAAAAGTGTCGGGGATGTAGCTTAGGGCAAAGACCCTCCATTCAATCTCTATTACAGAAAAATAAAATGTGTGAAAAGGGGCTTTGTGATTGCCTGGCTGGCTCGCCTTCTGCCTCCTGCCGTCTGGACACACGGCTTTCCTCAGCAGACAGACAGACCCACTGGTGCCCTGGTCTTGGCCTTGGCCTCTGAGCCCCCAAGTCTGGGGGTCATCTTCCATGGGGCTGGGACGGTTGGACCGCATGCACCCCACACTTTGTGGGGGTCAGCTGTCTCCCTGCAGAGCCTCCTTCGGGGCTGGTACTGCCCCCCTCAGCTCTGAGCCCCCCAGGGAAGTGCCACATGACAGACATGTGCACTGGGAAGCAGGTGACATCTGGGGCCCTGGGGCAGGGGTCCCTGCTGTCTTCCCAGCCGGAGTCGGCGCCAGCCAGCTCCCCGCCTCCCTCTCAACCTCGGTGCCACCACGACCAGGTGTCAACACAGCGGCCAAGGGCCGACAGCCCTGCCCCTATGCGGCGTCACCCTGGGCCCCGTCACGGAGGCCCCTCTGGTGCCCACCTTGTCTTTTCCAATTCTGGCCTCAGCTCTGTTTGTTGATGTGTTGGGGTTCTTTGAGGGCCATACCCCTGCCCCTACTCCTCTAGTGACCTCTGATGCCAGCGCCTGGAGGGCTCCCAAGCACTGCCGGGCTGGGTGAAGCCACACAGTCCCCGGTGGGGCCCAAGGGCAGCTCTACTTCCTGGCTGTGTGACAGCGAGCAGGTTACTCAACCTCTCTGGGAGAGAAAACAGGCAATACCTGCCCTGTGATTCCGAAGAGGATTAGCAGCTGCATTGTGCTGGGCCGCATTGCACAAGGGAGCTCAGAACTGCGGCTGATCCCCCCTCCCCTGGGACGTGGGGGAACTGAAACCAGAAGGCGGGGGACCCACCCCGATCCACCCCACACCCAGTCGCCCTGGTCGCCTCCCTCCTTAAAATCCTGGTAGCCAGCAGGGGTGGCGGTGGGGCGCTCACAGCCCTGGCTCAGCGCCCAGCTCGGGGGCTAAAGATGGATAGAGCCCAGCTGGCCTCCGCTCAGCAGAGCAGGGGGCTCTGGGCGTCTCGGTGCGTGTCACATTCTTGAGTCCCGGGCGTGATTCAGTCCCTTGGGGGCTCGCGGGTCCTCAGGGGATCGGGGCAGCCACTAGGCAGGTGGCGCAGCGGCCCGTGACAGGTGTCTTGGCTTCTCCCACCCAGAGGAGGTGGATGGCAGGGAGGGGCCACAGCAAGACAGAGGCGATGGGCGTGGTTTGGGCGTGGGCGTGGCTGTGGGCATCTCCGTGCACCGTCGCACATGCGCAGAACAGACACCCTTCCAGCACACCTGCCGCGCGTTTCTGCAACCTGGTTCTCCATTCGCCCTTTAGGGCTCTGGAGTGCCTCTTGCTCCAGTTGTTGGCTCTCCGTGTTCGAGCTTGTTGGGGTAGAGGTGACGCCACGCGGTGACTGACACACCTGCTGGTGACAGTGTAGGTGCCAGTGAGTGCTGGCCTCAGGAGGGGTGGGGAGGTAGGTGGAGCCAGGTAATGGGCCGCCTCCCTGTTTATTTCACATTAGTAATCTCACCTCAGATGCCCACAGTGCAGGCTGCAAAACACGCTCTGTAAAGGAAAAAAAAGCCACTTAAACGACCACTAAAATAACCTGCAGCTGCCGGGCGTGGTGGCACAGGCCTATAATCCCCGCACGTAGGAGACTGAGGCAGGAGGATCACTGTGAGTTTGAGGCCAGTATGGGCCACAGTGTGAGTTCAAGGCCAGACTGAACTGCACAGTGAGACCCTGTCTCAAAAAGACAAACAATAAAATAAAGTGGCTTTCAAAAACCGGGAGTGGTGGCACATGCCTATAATTCCAGCACTGGGGAGACTGAGGCAGGAGGATCACTGTGAGTTCAAGGTCAGCCTGGATTACATAGAGAGACCCTGTCTCGAAAAAATAAACACAAAATAACCTCCAAATAACAGGCAGAACCAACAAGTGATCATGCAACACCTGGTGACGGTCACTGTCAGACCATGGATATGTATGACAGTTGTCCCATAAAATGACACTGCCCAGAGACTTCAGAGCTGTTTTAATTTTCAACAGTGACACTTGCATGACAGAAGAGAAAGCTTCGCGAAGCAAATGACAGTCGTGTCCTTCTCATTCACTGAGGCAGGACCGGGACTGCCCCCTGCCCGCCCCCTGGCGTTTCTGACTTGGAGACTGGCTGTGCAGGCTTGGAAGGCGGCCGGTCGGCTCCTTTCTATCTGGATGGAAATCCCACAGCCCTGTCCTCTGGCAGTCTGCATGCATGTTTGAGAATTCATGTAACTGACGCTCACGGCAGACATGTATCTTCCTGAGATTGGGGGTGTGGGAGGTATGACCTTCTGCCACCACCACCACCCCACCATCTTCCCATGTCATTGCTGACGGTAGACAAACCTGGTCAACAAGCTAGGAACACACAATTCAGGTCCAGCCCCTGTACCTCATAGGCTGCAATTTCAGCTGATCGCCATCATCTCTAAGCTTCAGTTTCCGCTTTGGGGAAATCCTGTACCTCACTGCGCTTTATGGGACCCTGTGTTGGCTTCTATCTTCCAAACCAGGGTATAAATTTCTTTGATAAAGCTGAGAAATGGCTGGGCATGGGAGCACACACCTGCATCCCAGCACTTGGGAGGCTCAGGCAGAAGGACTGCCGTGAATTTCAGGCCAGCCTGACTCTGTCTCAAAAATAAGTAGATAAATAAGTAGATAAATAAAATTTAGGACTTGAAAGAAGTGTCACCCCTGAGACTCAGAGTTTCCGGCTCTGGCCGCAGTCTCCCCAAAGCCCAGTATCTCCCCTGTTGCAGGCTGACTTGTGCCCCACAAAAAAGAGATGTTCTGGCCCTAACTCCCCTCAGCCTCTTGTGAATAGCACCTGATTTGAAAACAGGGTCTCTATAATCAGTTTAAGTGAGGTCATGGCGTGAGTCCTGATCCCATACAATCATGAGTTTTTTGTCTTTGTTTTTGTTTGGAGACAGGGTCTCGCTAGGTAGTTTAGCCTGGTGTTGAGCTCACTATGTAGCCCAGGCTGGCCTTGAGCTTGGGGTGATCCTCCTGCCTCAGCCTCCTGAGTGCTGGGATGACACGTATGCGCCACCAGGACAAAGGGCCGCCATGTAAAAGCTGAAGCCCTCAGAGAGGCCCAGACCCGACCCCAGACAGGTGTCCTGTGTGTCCTGGCTCGGGAGGTGGCAGTGGGGACACATACACGCCCAGTCCGGCCGGCTGGGCCAGCCTGAGGGGCACGCCTGGTGGTGGTACGCCAGGTGACACTAGGTGATGCCTGAGCAGCCCCACTCCTGGCCACCAACCAGCTGGGCGGAGTGCAGGGAGGCTTCGGAGCCTAGCCCACAGGCTGCGGGGCATCAGGGACGGAGGGCAACCGGCTGGGCGGGGTGGCGGCCTCACGCCCCTCCCCCGGGCACGCGCCCTTCTTTCCGCCAGGGACCCCGCGCAGCCCAGCGTGTGATGAGCCCGCGGCTTGCGGGATTGGAGGCGTCTGGCGGGTCGCCGCCCTGGGTCTCCACCTGTCCTCTTCCTGAAGCAGTCGGGAGGCTGGCTGGAGGGAGCCCAGGAAAAGGGGAGAAGGGTGGCCCCTCCTTTGCAGACGGCTCCCCATTCTCCTCCCCGAGCCCCACCCTCAGCCCCAGGGGGACCCGTGGGGATGGACTGCTGTCCGGGGCGCCCATCTAGTGAGGGGGGGCACCCCTTTTATCTGGGGGCTCCGGCTCAGGCGTAGGTCCTCCTGAAGGAAGGCAGGGCCCCGAGCCCCTCCCTGGCTGGGCGGGCCCCAGCAGGTGCTGAGGCCGTGCTAACAGCTCTGGGCCAGGGAGGGTTTTGTTTGTTTGTTTTGTTTTGTTTTGTGATTGTGGGGGTTGAACCCAGGACCTTCCCACTGAACTATGTCTCCTGCCCTTTTTAAAACTGTTCTTTTTAATTTTGAGATAGCGTCTTACTAAATTGTCCAGGCTAGATCCAAGTTTGGTATCCCCCTGCCTTGGCCTTCCAGAGGGCCGGGATCACAGGCGGGAGCCCCCTTGCCCAGCTGGGTGCCCTCTTCTGCTGCACTCACCCGTCCCCTGCTGACTGAGCACCCACACCCTCCCTTTTTCTTTTTCTTTTTTTTTTTTTGGTATTGGGGATCGAACTCACAGCCTCACGCCTGCCAGGCAGGTGCTTACGCCACTGAGCTAAATCCCCGGCCCACATGCTGTCCCTTCTAAGGATTAAAGCCTTCTGTCCATGTCAGGAGGCCCAAGCACTCTAGTGGTCTCTCTGGACAGGGGTAGGGTGAGCTGGCTCACCTGACAGGCAGGTTGGGGAGCAGGTGCTTGTCACCCCCAGCCTTGGGATGGGCCTTGAGCCCCACGATGAAGGTGCAAGGCCACCAGGTGGTGCCCTGCCCCCTCGCTTAGGGGAAAGGGCAGGGCTTGGGCAGGGACTGCTGCCTCCTCAGAGCTGGGGACCCAGGCGGCACTGACAGAGGCATCTGGGCCTTGCAGGACCAGGGTTCAGTGACCCTGAGAGACACAGCCCACCTCGGTGTCGTGCCTGGACTAAGAGCTACCAGAAAGGTCCAAGTTTCACCTTGCAGCCCCCTGAGGTCTTCCTATCAGTTTGGTCTCCCTGCCCCCTTCTTCATGTGCAGTACCAGGGCCTTCCCGCTGATCTACACCTCTGGCCCTTTCTTTATATTTTATTTTGAGACAAGTTCTTGCTCAGTTGATTAATTGCCCAGGTTGGGTTTGAACTTGTGATCCTCCTGCCTCAGCCTCCAGAGAATTGGGGTGACAGGCCTGCACCACCACACCCAGCTCCATGTCCCACCCCATCCCATTCTTTGAGAGACCCGAGATAGAGGTAGCGAGGCTCATGAGGCTGCATGTGAGCCAGGTATGTGCCCGCAGGCACCGCCTGCTAACCACGGCCATGTCATGCCTGGGCCCTGGGGGCGAATCACGGTGACACTGCAGGCCCTGGCGCCCACTGATGGCAGTGGACATCGACAGAGTTCCCTAAAATGACAGAAAAGGACCTGCTGTGCTGCTAACCAGCCTCCTTTGTCCCTGGATTCGTCCCAGGTTCCCGGGGACACCCGCCCTGGATCCATGGCGGCTCACGCTGGTGTTCAGCGCTGTGCTGTCCCTGCACCAGGGCTGCAGCTGGAAGGTGGCCGCAGCTGGAACTCAGAGCGGGGGACCATTTTGAGGCTCCTCGAGATGAAGTCACTCACCCAAGGCTTGTGACAAGTCTGCATCAGAGTCATCATCCCAGAATTGTGTCTGTTTGCCTGCTATGATAGCGCACACCTGTAATCCCTGCACTGGGAGGCTGAGGCAGGAGATTTGCTGGGAGGTTGGGGCCAGCCTGGACTACATAGAGAGACCCTGTCTCAAAAAAACAAAACAAAAATAAATAAATAAAACTCACAGGCCGGAACCATGAGGCACCCTGCCCAACCTGCCCCCCAACGCCAGAGGCGCTCCGTCTGCTGTACCAGAATTCGGCCTGATGCCTCTGCTCTTGTGGAGCCATCCTTTTGAGGCCGTCCCACGTGGAGATGACTGACGGGCCGTGTGCCCTGTGCCACATGAGGTCAGGTAGCGCAGGGACGGCTCTCTATCAGCGTCACCCATGTGGGAGCCCAGACTGTGTCTACCTTGGCCGCAGTGGCTGGGATGTTTCTCCTGGGTTCCCTGGGAACTCACACATCCGCGTCCCTGCAGGTGGTCCATCCGCAGCACGGACCGGCAGGCAGGGGACACAGCTGGCCTGGGAGCCAGGCACCCAGCGCTGCAACCGCTGGGCCCAGGACTGACTCCAATGCCAATCATCCCATCGTCCTGGCCGCTTCCCACAGCAGCGCTGGAGTCCTCTTTCCTGAGGGTCTTTAGCTGTGCTGTCCTGGCTGCCTCAATGTACTGAATGGATTCAAAACGTCTCCCTTTCCTGGTCACTGTGACTTTCAGGAACAACTGGAAGTTGCACGGTGTCAGATCCGGTGGACCAGGCGGGTGCGGACCGCGTTGTGTGTTTACAAGTCTGCCTTCGGTGGCTGGCGCTCGGCAGCAGTCACTGTGTTTTTACCACACCTCATACAGCTGTGCGCGCTTTGAAGACAGTGGAGCACAAACAAGGACAAAAGCAACAAAAACCCCGAAATGAAAAGAAGCCAGCACCTATGGGCTCCCTAACGCTGTGAGAAGACCCAGCTGGGGTGGTAAAGTCAGGGGCTAAGAGCTCAGACTCTGGGGGGCAGGGACGCAGGGACCCAGATTCCCAGCCCCAGGGGCCGCATGGACTTGGGGGAGTTACTCAATCCCTCTGTCTCTTGGTTTTCTCCTTGGCAAAGCCACTTCTGTCCCTGCGGGTGTCACGCAGATTCAAGGTGCCGAGCAGGAGGAGGTGGGGAGCCCAGTGTCAGGCACGAGGTACTGCAGCCCGGTTCCTGCTGTGGTGGGAGCAGGCGGGGGCAGCCTCTGCCCCCCCACCGTGACCCGGGGTTAAGGACAGGGAACTGGCACAAGCCGACCCAGTGGGTGCTGTCTGCTCCCACCCCCACACCAGAGGGAGAGAGCCGAGCCTCAGAAGCCCTGCGGCTCCCTTTCCAGGGGCCACCATCTGCCTAGCTTTCCTCTGTGAAGTCAGCGAGCGTCCTTCCGCACATCCCAGGCCTGGGTTACCTGTGCCTGGGGTGTGTCGTCACCGTACCAACCCGTGAGGACCCAGCTGCCACCATGTGCGCTATTGCAGCTGGCTTGAAACTATGAGTTTTTAAAAATGAAAGTCTTTTTAGGAGGTGTTAACAATGGATTAAGGTCTTAGAAGGGAATTTAAAGCATTTTAACAGGTCACTTGAAAGATCTGGAAGCTATAAAATGAAAAAAAAAACAAACCCAAAGCACATAAATAAACCCCTTGGAATCCCAGGTCACACATGGTACCTCCACAAATCATTATGTTTTGTTTTTGTTTTTTGCCTTTTTGAACAGGGTCTTGCTGTGCACTTCAGGCTGGCTATAAAGCTCACTTTAGAGCCCAGGCTGGTCTTGAACTTGCAACAATCCTCCTGCCTCAGTCTACAAATTATTTACATTGGTTTTCCAGTGTTTTAAAAAAATATTTTTCTTGAATTAGTTGGACCATGCTCTGTATACAGTTTTGAATCTGGTTTTCTCTTTTTTTTTTGCAGTAATTTATATTTATCATATATCTATTTTTAGCAGTTGGATTCCAATAGGAAGCAGTGTGTGATTGGGGGATTCTGGACAGACCCCCTGGAATGGGTGGCTGATGAGAAAAGGGAGGGAACATGCAGGAACCAGTGAGTGACTCTTTGAGGCCAGATCTTGTGAGTGAATAGTGAACCAAAGGTTCAAGAGAAATCTAGAAGACATTTTTCCATCAGATGGTAGACAGCCTCAGCTAACCTGCTAAGGAATTTTAGTTTCTTTTCTTTTCATTAGTGCACAATACATGTCCAGTTGCACATATTTAGAAAAAGACAGCTGGCTGTAATGGTGCATGCCTGTAATCCCAGCACTTGGAAGGCTGAGGCAGGAGGATCACTGTGAACTCAAGGTCAGCCTGGGCTACACAGCCAGTTCATGGCCAGCCCGGACAACATAGCAACACCCTGACTCAAAAAAAAAAAAAAAAAAAAAAAAAAAAAAAAAAAAAAAAAAAAAAAAAAAAAAAGGCAGACAAATGAAAGCAAACATTTAGAAATAATTCATAACTCAGCTGTCCAGAAATTATTGCTATTAATGTTGTCATTCATGTATATCTTTTTTTAAATTTCTATGCACTTTTTTCTTTTTTCCCCAAACAGAGACATAAAAATATGCATTATTTTCTAATCTGCTCAAAATTTCATTGATATGTTTCTGGGTTGCTAAAAAATTTTTTGGGTGGGAGGAGGAAAGACAGGAGCTCACTATGTAATGCAGGCTGGCCTTAAACTCACTATGTGGCCCTCACTAACCTCAAATCCATGAGAATCTTCCTGCCTCAGCCTCCTGAGCACTAGGATTATAGTAATGCACCACCATGCTCAGCTAAAAATGTTTGGCAATAGTGGTTTTTAAGAATTTTCTCTACTGCAACTCTACATTAAAATCTTACCCAGAATCAGCCCCAGAAGATTAAATTTCACATGGTTTCTCTCGCCTAAGAAGCCCAGAACACAAATAATTTGAAGAGTGAAATAAAAGACGTTATAAAATAGGGAGGAGGGGCTTCTGAAGATGGGAAGCAGGCCTGGGGGAGGAGGGAGGAGG